>PNEQ01006986.1:0-55727 GCA_003012365.1 Medauroidea extradentata
TGTAATAGCAATAAAGTTCCAGTGAATATGTTGAAAATATGTAATTGAGGGCACCGTCACCAATGGTTGTGCACAGGGTAAATAAGATGTTTTTCATTCGATTCACCTCTTACCTTAGGTGTCTGTAACTACCCCACAGCGTCAAATTGGCAGTTTTATAAATAAGGCCCAGGCGAAGTCGCTGTTAGTGGCAGGGACATACTTAAGACTGCTTTTCGCGTGGACAGCTATAGCTACTTATCCTGCTGCAGAGTTAGTTCAACTAGCCGCATGGACATTCTAACATTTTTATGACTGAAGTACCAATCTTGAGTACAAATAGGTTCTTCAATTAAAGTAAATATTACCAGAAGTTGCGAATAATACTCGTGAGCAAAGCCGCGGGGGACTGCTAGTATAGATATATATTCAAAGGTACTACTACTCTCTTGCTGTCAATCGATCACGGCGCCCTTGTTAAAGGTCGTCACGCAGGCCGTGTTGAACCATTGAGTCCCAGCGAGATGTAACCAAGAAACGGATGTGCGACGTGGTGTCAAACCGATGAACTATACGTGTTTACCTCGGAACATACTCGGAGAATTTATACTAGCAAAGTCCACTCAAGTCTAATCTTTACTCAATGGTTGAACTGGTTCCACTTCAGCGCAGAACTATCAGCTGCCTTGCGTACACCACTTCGGTGGGCGTAGTACTTCCATCCTACGTCACTCTTTAGATGTGCTCCTCGCCTACACCACAAGAGACTGTAGACCCACGTCCTCGTAACTGGGAGAGGAACAAAAAATCCATAACCGAAGACTGCCGAAATTTCCATCCACTGGAGACCAACTTATGAAACCATAATTACATTAAAAATGGCAAGACAACGCACTGCAATTGTGCATACTTACAATAACGCATGTAAAATTAGTAAGGTAAATGATGTTACAGACATGTAAATTCTGAACAGTCTCTATCTTGTGCTAAACTGCGTTTTCTGACGTTGAATCGTAGGAATCGTATCCCACCTCGTGTGCGGCTTCGGCGTAAATATGGTTCTTGTTGTTTGACATACGAGTCAGGACTTATTATTTGTGCAAACCAGGCCAAAGTTAATTCTACTACAGATTAGGAAGATAATCGAATATCATATGGAAAGTACAGTACCAACCAAAACATAGGGCCACCCATACATATAAGGGACACCCGACCCGGATTCATAATATTGGTTGGAGCGACTTTGTGAATTTTTCCCTGAATGTAATCGCCATAAGCTTAATTTTTGTTAAAATAAACGTTTTTGTATATTTCTTTGTTTACAAGCTATGCAGTTATGAATATATTGCAAAACTAAAAAAATCACTACATTTTGCAGTACACAAAAGCTAAAAAAACAAAAACTACTTCAGGTAGGTTAATGTATTTTGTTTGTGTAGCATAAAATTTATGGACGTAAAAAATATGCAGGATTCACAGCGGGGAAAAATTATTTGGAACTTTTTTTGCCTTTTTTGTGAATAATAAACACACGGGAAAAAACACTCAAAAACCCACTTTTCACATCTTGGTGAAATCATGTTTTAGACACGCGGTATAAATGTTACTGCTACTGCTACTTCTTGCCAAACACATCTACTAACAAGCCTAAGCGGCAAACACACGGCGGCTCAGTCAATATCACAAAAATATACACACGCAATTAGTGGAATATTTGTACAGTTTCTCTGTATTTTAAAATCCCCTCTGTAGCTGAAAACGATGGTGAATTAGTTGTTATTTACTGTGATTGCTTTATAGTATTTTACGTTCATGAACATTCTACTTCACAAACTAAAGATTTTAAGATACCTGAAGTAGTTTTTGTTTTATTAGCTTTTGTATACTGCAAAATGTAGTGTTTTTTTACTTTTGCCATACATTCATAAATTCATAGCTTGTAAACAATGAAATATACAAAAAAGTTTATTTGGACAAAAATGAAGCTTATGGCGATTACATTCAGGGAAAATTCACAAAGTCACTCCAACCAATATTATAAATCCGGGTCGGGTTCACCTTAAATGTATGGGTGGCCCTATGTTTTTGGGTGGTAGCCTACTGTATGCAAGGGATAATTTTTACCGCTAGTTTCGCTGCTATCGGCAAGGAGACTTATTCATGCTGGCACTTATGCAGAGAACTTCAGGTGCTAAATCGAATATTGCCGAAGGATGAAGTCTTGAGCGTTGGCGAGATGGCGTGATGCGAGTACGGAGCAGCGGCGGAATGTAGTGGCGACAAGAAACGTGTGCACCCAAGAAATCCCACCAGCCAGCGGTAACGTTTCCCACGTGCGAAATTCGGTAGCGGCCTCACCGGAAATCGAGTCCGGATCGCGTTGATCGTGGGCGAGTAGTCTGACCGCCAAATCACTGCAGGACGCTATGAAAAGCGAGGTTACCAAACGACGTTGTAACCAGTTGTACCACTGGCTGGAGAAGGTGCAGAAGAACAAGCGTGGGTTCTCGGACACGAGTACTTTCACTTGCAGCGGCGAAGATGGACTTTCCCCGGGCTGCTTAATTGTGCTGGGCGCTAGCACGTAGCGGGCAGACGAACCAGTCACGACACAGAGGGGAGCCTGCGGCAGGTCGACCACCCTCCTGCCACACTAGCTACAACTCTGCTGTGTAGGATATTGCTAGCGCGTCACGTCTGGGCGGAAGGAAAATGCGCAAGCGGGTCAAGTTTCAGGCTACGGCCACGTATGTACACTTCTTTTGTGAGTTTTAATTTTTTAAAACTTAAATTGAGGCAGATATCGCAAAACTGTCGTGCAGACGCATTGAAAGTTGTTTTTGCAACGTAGCTTTTGTTTTCAAAAACAAAACAGAAGTAGTCTAGTAATAGACTCGAAAGCAATAATTAGCCTATATGGTATGATTGTTTGTTTTCGGGAAAAAAAAATCATAATTGATTACATAGTGAAAAATATTTTCAACACGTGTATGTGAATGTTTTACGATATCTGCTCCCATTTATGGTTTTGAAAATAATAACCGCGAAATTAGATGTCCATTATCTTACCCTAGGACGGAAGTACCATGTGAGGTGGCGCAATGGTAACACGTTCGACTCGCATTCGAGAGGATGCGGGTTTGACTCCCGGCTGAAACCATCGTGACGTCAGTAATCGTCTGTAATGGCCTCTTTGTCGAGAATACTTAAAGTCCACTTAAATAAAAAAAAAGTGTGTTCGGGACACACGACCGGAAGTTGCAAATCGTCCATTCCGCCCAGACGTAGCATACTAACAACCACTGCTCCACGGATGTCGGACATTTGTAAGAGTCGTCGTTCCCCATATTTAATTATTAAGATTTTCAGTATTTTTAAATTTTAAGCTGTAAAATGTACGATTATTAATTATAATGGAAATCCCATCTACCTTGCGCTACATTACAATCATGACAATTGAATTGTTAAACGTATAATTAGGCAGCAGTCAGTAAGCAAAATTTTATATTCATGATCAGTCGAGCGTAGTATTTATAACTAAACAGCCCGGGGAAAGTCCATCTTCGTCGGCGCAAGAGAAAGTACTGCAGTACGAGAACCCACGCTGCTCTTCTGGATACATATCTTTCCTCATCTTCTCCAGCAGAACGTGGAGAGAATTTCCGCTGTGACTACAACTTCGTATTTCATACTCAAAATAAATAAACAAACAATCGAATAAGGCGAGGGAGGCCAAGTTCTAACGTTACCTCTTATAGTACATAGTTACATTGCTCAGTATCACAGCTTGCAGTTTATTAAGGCTCGGTTTCAGTCGTCATATTGAATGTTATTATTTTTCACTTCTTGGAATTCTGAAAAGAAAAATGTGAAATCAGCGACTATGCCACAAATTCTATCTGCTCTGTGCTACTGCACAAGCATGGCAATAGAGCTAGTAATATACAGTCAGGTCGCAATCTGTCGGGCAAATTATGAATATAAAAAAAATTGCCACAAATATTGCGGCGTAATTATAAGTTAACAGCTAAATCGCAAAATCTGTACGGTAGCGAAATGTGAATAGAATTTGAGGTATAATCGAATATTTAACATTTTGCTTCTTAGAATTCCAAAAAATCTAAAAAAATAATAAAATTCAATATGGCGACTGAAACCGAGTCTACCCAGGCTGCCGAACGGCGTGTAGAGCTTCGGCCGATACAAGATTATTCGAAAACTGGTCAACGTACATGAGCTATGTCTGCCTAGGAATAGCATTCGAAGCATATTCAATGTTCAAAGTACGTTACACACATGTTATTCCCATTTCAGGTTCACCAATACTCATTAAAGCATATTACCTGACGGCTGAAAAGGGGTTTTTTTTTTCAGTCCTTTTTAGGTATTAAATCTTGATGCAGTGTATTTTAAAAGGTACAGGCGTGCACAATACACATTTTACTTTTATGTTACGCCATAAAATGATATAGTTGCCGCTGAGTGCCTCGTAGGAGCGAGTTGTCGGCAAGAGGACTGCACGTCAGTTTAGTGACTTGCGCAATGCGGCCAGTGCGAGGAGTCATTGCATTATATACGCCGACCGTCGTCGCTCTTAACGCTCCATCGGTTTAGTGCCTCACAATCACCAACGCAGCCTACCTAGATAAGAACCTTAATAAATAACACCTAACTGTAGCTGTTATGCGAATTGGATGCTCAAAATAATAAATAAATAGCGTATGGGGAGGGTACCCGAGGGCGGCAGGGTATCGTACCCCGAGTGCAGATGTTTGAATGGACACCAGCACGCATCTGCATATCCTGATAGATGACATGAAATAAAGCCCTACAATGGAACCGTGACGGAAAGAGAAAGGCAGGGGGAACAGGAGATCTCCGAGAAAACCCGCCGGCTAGCGGCAATGTCCGTGGAGGCTCAAGCAAAGGTGCTACAAGGAAGGCACTGACACGCACCTAGTGCACCACTGCTCTTACGATCAAAGTTCTGAATTGGCATGCAATGTTTCTGTCGTGCTGCTAACTTGAACTTTAAGCTGTGACGATGTAAATGAACTATCGGAACGTCCATGTAAAGTGTACCGTAACGACCCTTGGGTAGTATCGTATCGCTCTGCGTAGGCATACTAGATTTTGAGCAATAACTGTGAGCTAGCCAGTGATTTTTGTTGAAAAGAATTTTGAACAATGTATTCCAATGCCTTACGTGCACATCTGTAGCTCTGGTGAGTGGCAGAATGTATTAGTGCAGAGGCATTACTCATCTGACTGTGGCAGTCAGAACAACTTTACTGCGACACCACACGCCGTTGGTTTGCAGGTAGAACCTCCAGACGCTGAGAGTTAAATAACGTCCAATCACGGACCATGAAGCAGAACTGCAGACGTGCACATAAGACATTAAAACAAATTGTTGTAATTTGTTTTACAAAAAATTACTGGCTCTACACATATAATTTTAAAATTTACCAACAACCCTCCTCTGAACTAAGTCATTATTTCGCAGACTGGTGGTTTGGGAATACATTCACCAGCTTCGTTTAAATAATAATAATAACAATGAAGAGTCTTTTTGGTCCACTGCCCCTTAAGAATATTATAGGCCAACATTAGATAAAAAAATCTGCGTCTTGAACTTTAGTACCTTTGCACCTAATATCAAGAAACCAAAGCTGTCGAAAAACGAGACTTTCCATAATATTTGACATTGTTAAAAACCCCAAAGATGACATCGAAAGTGATTATTTTTTTCGAATTGTTAAAACTGTCCCCGTCTAATTTTAGGTACTGATTTTTTTGTAAGCGCGATTCTACTCCAATGGTTGTGTAAAAGTTACTGCACCGGACAAACCGGTATGGTTGCTATAGTTTGACACAAGCAATCAGGTGTCAATCAAAGTCTTTCATGTCACTATACCACTATTTCCTTTCAAACTGCAAGTAGCACACAAACCACAAGGAAAAAATTCGTAACTGATAAACTGTCAACAATCGGATTTAATACATGTGGGTGTTGCTGATAGCCCATGAAGTCTTCTTTCTAACTCCCTGCTTCGGCTTGGCACTACTTCCTAAGACATCCTACATATTCATGGAAATATACGTTATTAATCAACTTCCAACTGCCGAAGACGTGCTTCAAACCCAGGTACCGGCGAAAACAATATTTTCGTATTAATTAGCAAATAACGAAGGTGGCGTAGTTTCCTCGGCGCGTTATTATCTTCTCCCAATTCTTTTCTTGCCGCTGCACTTCCATCTGTCGTTTCATCACATAGTCTTTGTAATAGTCTGCATCTCGCGTAGATCGTCGGCTCCAATGCCAGCCAACTTCATTCAGTTTGTCAACCCTGTTCTACCTTATGGCGGCCGCAGCGTGACTATCTCCATTTACTGCGTTCTTTGTCTTGTACGTTATGATACCCACGATTACCGGCAAGAGATTTATAACGTGCGCGAGATAATTGCGAAAGTTCTCCTGGTGGCAGTACATGGATGTCGCTTCCACTCGCCAACTTTTACCTCCCCCACTCCTGCAGTCTCCTTATCTGTCCTGGCTTTACGTGCCTCAGTCGCTAATTTTCTTTCCACTCACTAATTTCACTCGCCGTCGAGTCCGCGTCTCTCTCTCTTTTCCGATACCAACTCTCGGTTTTACGTCTTCGCTCCCAGCTGTTCAAAGCTGTCTCTTCTTTCGCTTATTTGTGTCTCTACTTCACACTGCAATAGTTCGGTTCGTACGACAGCTTACTTGGCGTTCGGCTCGAACACATACAAGTTTCCTACTTACTATTTCTCCCAAGTGTTTTCAATGCAAGTTGCGTGGTTCATTTACTGCCCAAGTCTATCCGATAAGCAAAATGATTTGTCTTAGTTCATAAATACATGCAGATAATATTATATTTAGTTCTTTTTCTGTTAAATGAGTAACCGTTCGACTCTTTCATCCTTGCCCCACCACACTGAATTTTTCCAACGTTAAAATAAAAAAAATCACGCCGGAACAGTTGCGAAGGAAGCTGTAATAGACCCAACCTGCAGGAATGAATCGCTGAGAGTATATTTCTGTTATTTGTGGAGTCAGTAATTTTTGGTGAAAAATATTTTGCAATAGTTTGTTTAAATGCCTTTCGTGCACACTTGTAGCTGTGCTTCGTGGTTGTTGAGAGAATACATTAGGGCAGAGGCGTGGCTCATTTGACTGTGCCAATAAGAACAAGGTTACTACGCATCACACGTCTATGATTTGCGGGTAGAACCCTAGACGTTGAGAGTTAAAATAGTCCAATCACTGACCGTGAACTAGATCTGCACGTGTGCATGCAAGACACTAAAACCAATTGCTGCAAAAAATTTTTCACCAATAATCATTGGCACTATTTATTTGTAGATACCTGAAAAATTCGCGTTTTCTTTCAGGCACAAGCTAGAATTATAGCAACTGTAAGTTCGTGCTACTTTCACAATTGGCCGTTGACTTATTTGACAATTCCTGGAAGTCGATGAGCCAATAATAACAATGTAACTAACTGCGGGCCTATTTCACAGTGTCAGCGAGCAGCCAATGAACAACTCTTGTCTGTTTGAGTACACAGATATTCTTGGAGGTTAGCCTACATGTCAGTGCACCCGCGAATTGTTCCCGTCTCTAGTTATTTGTAGAGGCACGATTATTTCGCACATTAATTCTAGGTCAGGTTGAACGTCAATAACGTATACTTCACTCCTCCTCCTTCTATAATTAGACGAGAGTGGTTTTAACACACATTTGACTGCAAGCCTGTTATAAATACGGAAACAAGTCGTGGGGATATAACGTGCTACACGTTTGTACTGTTAGAAGCCAATGGATATTCGGCTTCAGCCGGTACATGTATAGAACTTACAAGTCTAGGCTGTTGCTAGATGAGTACGCGAAATACTCGTGCCTCTAATTATTTGGATCGTGTTATTGGAGGATTAGGGTTGTATCTATAGACCTCTTTCGAATGACAACAAACTGTTCACCGATGCTTTCACTATGGGGATAGCAGTTGGTTGTCATTTGAAAGAGGTTTATAATATCAGCCCTTAGTTTATTACCTCTTGAACGCTACTGGCTGGATATCTACCCGTACCTACTAGTATTATATGGTTCTACATACGACTCAGAACCGAGTGAGTTGGCGTAACGATAGCACGTTGGAATCGCATTCGGGAGGACCCGGGTTCGATCCCCGGATCCGGCTATCCTAATTTCAGTTTTCCGTGGTTTCTCGAAATCACTCCAGGCGAATACTGGGGTGGTTCCTGAAGAAAGGCCATGGCCGACTCGTCTCCCAGCTACTGTAATCGTACCGAGCAGTGTCTCACTCGCTGTCGACGAGACGTAAAGCCCACTTACATGACCTTACAACTCAGAGTTGTGTACAGTTACTACTTAACACAGCTTGCGTTGGAACACGTCCGCGCCTCGCCACTGCTCCGGAAGAATGCTGGGATGGTTTCTTACTACAGACCATGGCCGCTTCCTGGTCTTGATTCTCTGAGCCAGTACTTCCGTCTCTAACTACCACGCAGTCGAAGATATGAAAACTCTTCTTCCTACGTAGAGTCAAGTGAAGAGATTTTGGTCCTCACTTAACACATAAGAATTTAGCGCTAGTGAGAGTGTAACAGCGACGGAGTGAAAGAGCGGGGGAAACGGGAGATCCCCGAGAAAATATGGCAACCAACGGCATCACCCGGCACGATTCTCCCGTGCAGAAATCCTGATCGAACGCGTATCACTTTGTGGGAGGCGAGCGCCTTAGCCGTTGCGCCAAATGTAGCCCTTTATATACTCGGGATATGCTCTGAAATAAATATGTGTGTACTTCATGGGCAGAACTTGAATTTTTTTGAGGAGTGTGAAAGCTGAATGATGAATCATGAACTTCCTTCTTGGCACGTTTCCGCTGCCCTAGCTGGCTTCTTTCATTGTGGGTCAGCAACCGAGCACTTACTTGATCTAACCTTTCAGAATGCCAGCTGTAAAACAGCAGGTGTTTGTCTCCATTCGAACATTAACAACGACAAACTTTATTTTTAAAAATGTAATTTACGCACTTAAAAAAAAAGCACAATAGATGATAACTTGAACACATTTTTAAATTACACCTACCACCCATTAACACACAACCACGTGCACGGATAGATAATTTGAAATCAAGTCGAATCACATATCTGGAAGGCAAGTAACAACCCAGAATCTTGGGTAAATATGCGAGTTGTTAGGGTAGCATGTTTTCCGATAAGACCTTACACCACTATCTTTCATAGATTTCGTTATTATTCCATGGCTAGAGCGTGAACAGATAGACATAATCTCAAAGATACACTTTTCGTATTATCAAAACAAATAACAAATCCAATTTGTGTTTTGTTTCTCTGCTATCCATTATTGCTGGACACATATTTGCAACATATCGAATAGTTATGAAATATTGGACTCAAACTTTAGAGAATTTGGGTGAGATTCTCGGTTAAGTAATTCTGAGTTCCGTATTCCACGGTTTTTAAAAATCGCTCCAGAAAATGTTTGTATGGTTTCCTTCAAATAAAAAAAAAAAAAAAATAAATAAATAAATAAAAAAAACATGGTTGATTCCTGCCCAGTTTCAAATCTGAGCGATTGGTTCGTCTCTAATGACTTCACCTACCTACCGTAAACTGAGTATACATTGCATCACCAAAAATATTTCTTTGTAGAACAATTGAAGTGAAGAGATTTTAGTCAGCGCTTAACATCTAGGTCTTTAGCGCTGGAGAGGGACACAGTATGGGGCAGCGCCGGAATGATGGGGCGGTGGAAACAAGAGATCTCCGAGAAAACCCGCCGACTAGCGGCATCGTCCAGCATTATTCCAACATGCGAAAATCTGAAGAACGACCTCGCCGGGAACAGAACCCTAATTGCCTTTGTGGAAAGCGAGTGCTCTAACCACTGCGCCAACCGCGGACCCCTGTACGAAATTTGGCGAGGGGAAACCGTATCACGACTGGGGACATTAAAAAGTATAATTTTTCTCAGGTAATTATCATTAACTTTACGTCAATCAGGATAGGAAAAAATATTTAGGGTGGTGTGAAGTATACCAGTTTACGCTAAGTACTTGGTTATAGACTATATCGAAGCGTAAGTCTGATTCTTATTTCTGCTGATAGGAAAAGAAGTGTGATTGGTTATCTTAACCAGAAAAATATTACCCTATTATTTTCATTTTCATAATTATTATTGTTGCTATTCAGGCTTATTCTTTTTCTCTTCTCATGCGGAGAAGTGGAGTATTTTTTTTTTCAGTGGAATTGCTCTTGACTTTCGCATGATGGAAACGTGGCAGACGTTGCCGATTCCAGGTGGTTTTCACAAGTGCTCCCGTTTCCTCTCGCCGTTGCATTCTGCTATTGTTTCATATACTGTGTCACCCTCTTCAAGAGCTAGCTGTTAAAGCTTTGATCAAAATGTATCCACACCCGTCTTTGGTGTAACTTATTTGTATGTGGTGTATTCATAGTGCGAGTGTTGCCAAACTTTAATATCGGGGATATTAATTGTTCTTATGCTATTTTGATGGTGTGGTTTAGAACAAAATATCCTTCTTAGCGGTGGCAATTACTTGAAAATCTCATAGATGTTTATTTAATTTGCTTACTGTAGGCCCTATTCAGAAAATTCTCCTCCTTCGATGAATATCATGCAGTAGATATGTTCCCATTTTTATTAAAATAGTTACTACGGGAAGTCTCGTAACAGAAACTACACAGAGTTGAACAAGTTCAATTCTATAAGTTAATTTGGTATGCATGGATGTGATACACATTGAAATCATGGCACCAAAATTGTACAAACCATAGGTAGGTACGCTCTCATTGAAGAAACAGTCTCAAACAACTCTGGTTGACCGTATGTCCACTCCAGATTCTGTAAATCCCGGCGCCTGTATTAGAGCGCAGAAAGCGAAACGGACGTGTCACACTGGTGCATGCCACACAACGAACACTTGATATCTTCAGTTAACAGAGAACTCGCACAAATAGCGTATAGTTTACACATATCATGCAGCTTCTTTCGAAAAACACACACGTTTTACTATCGAATTATTTTTGTTCTTATTGTCATTTACACTCATATTCATGCCGTATTCTTATTGCATGCAATGATGTTACTGTGGTGTTAAACACGCGAAAATTATTTACTTTTCCAGGCATCTTGTGGTTAATTCCAGTGGATTTACAACATCGAAAACAGACGAAAGGCGACTTCTAATTCATTAGCTAAACAGGCCTAGCCACTATGGAATTAGGGTCAGAGTTCTCAAGTACAATTTGTCCATTCTCGCTTTCCGACGAAAATACAAAGTTTGGTGTTTTGAAACACTTCAGTAATGCAAGAAGTGATCACACACCGTCTCATTTTTGTACTTCCGTTTTCACCACATTAGGTCCAATGTTACTCTGACCCGCTTAGACAGGTTTTTTTTTTGTGGAAGCTTTGTCCAGAAAAATGCGAATCCCTCAAATTATACATAATCAAAATTAAAAAAAAAAAAAAAAAAACAAAGAAATAACGAATGCTGGCTAGGCCAAGAGGGTCTCGATTAAAGCCCCTGGAATGCACTAATTTGTGTTCAGTTTTTATCAGAAAATTTAAGGTAATTCATCACGCGAGCTGATTCTTAATTTTAACTTCCGGCATACAAGGAATGGAGGGGGTGATAAAAATGTCCACTAAAATCTAAAATTATTAAAGAAACGAACTGAGAAGTTGAAGGAGAAGCAAAGGAATAGTATACTTAATATCCTCGCCCTACATTTGGGAATGAACAACAGAAGGGTAATTAAATATAGAATAAATGGACATCCAAACAGGTTTCTTAGTGAGCATAGTTCAATGCTCAAAATAACTTCTGCATGATTCGAAAAACTGCTGTTATAGGTTTCCACAGATTCTATTATGTTCTGAAACGTATACTTTTCTGCGTCATTAATAAAATAAGGCGTGGTATTATTAACAACCAAGTATTTCCATCCCATACAGTATCTTTGGTCATGAGCATTAGAGAATCAAAGAAACGAGGAGGCGCAAAACTGTTCACAATTAGTACATCTGAGGAGCAACCCATGAGGTTGAAGCCAGCGGCGGGCCCGTGGGTTGTGGCGAGGGAGGGCTGCAGATTATCAGAACTATACACTCCTAATACACGGGCCGTATACGGTAGACCAATGATCATTTAACATCTACTGGCTTCTGAATCTTCAGTGATCACTCAGTAATAAGCTACACATGCACAACAGCGTGCCAGCGGCTGTAGCGTCCTCGGAGACAGCCTACCAGCTTCTTCATATTGCAGCGGATGTTTCGCTGCTGAATAAAATACCGTAAACCGGAGTTACTTTTTATAGCAAGAAATAACTTTCTTTATGTCACTTAAAATGTTTATTTTAGGGACATTTGGTAAAACATTACAAACTTTTATGGGTTTGATTTAACTATGGTTCTTAGTACTTAAATAGAGTTACTTATTTCTTACTCAAGCAGCCTTGAAATAAAATATCTTTAAGGTATAATGTCAGTCCTGCTGTCAGACAGTAACCTCGGTTTACGTTAATATAAATGAGAAGTTATGTGGTGGTTCGCGATAAATTAGCACTTTTGAAATCCTAGTTAACTTTTCTTCTAGGTGATTTATAATCTCCTTCCACTTTTTAATAACTTAAGTAACAATCAATGTGTATAAGTGGTAACGAACTCAAAAGTTGACGTCTGAAGTCACCACAAAGAATAATAATTGTCAGTATACTAGACATGATAGTCGACATAAGTGCTTACTTTATAACCAACTACACACAGCGTGGTGCACAGGACGGAGAGAGATAGAGTACTCACCGTGGACGTGGTAGCCATGTCTCGTGAGGTTGTGGCGGCGGCCTGCCCTCAGCTCATGGGACCACCAAGTGGCGGTGCTCGCTGTAGAGTGGCGCGCCGTGGACTGCAAGCTCCGAGGAAGAGCAGGTAGCAAGCCACACAGGGGTCCGGCCTCTCTCCAGACGCCCCCACCCCTCTCCAGTAAGATACACACTCCTCCTCTACCACGCTCCAAGACACTTTTACCCTTCTTCCCGGGCCGTTAGCCTCGTGCCACAGCGGCCTTGTGTTGCGTCGGCCCGCTCTTGTTTACAAACCTACCACCCCATGCTCCCCCAGGCAACACGAGCGGCTGGCACGAGGACGAATCCTTCGCCGAAGAAACCCGAAGTCGTGGTCCTGCCGTATCACAGGTTCAACTGTTCATGCAGGTAGTCCATGATTAGCACTTCTGAAATCCATGCGTGGCTTCTTTCATCAGTCTGCGGTGTATTCTAACGTTATAGGAAACATGATAATGCTATTGTTTGTCGAACGATGTTTCTATACTTTTAAGAATCCACATTCTATTTATCACGCTAATAATTTCTTATAGATACGCATCAAACAAGTATGTCCGATTCAGGGGCGTCATTTCAGGTGTTTCTTGAAGAAGGGGGTGGGCAAGATTTTGTTTTTTCGGTGACAGTGACTTTGTTGCGTCTTTTTTATTAATTAAGTATGTATGAATTAAAAACTTTGATACTAAAACTTCAATTATTTAAATTATTTAAATAACAAAATACAAAACATATATTTTATAAACTCAAAATTCTTAATCCACGGGGGGGGGGGGGGGGTGCATTTGCATTTATTTGAAAAAAATTGAAAATATTTCTGCGGACATTAAATAAAATAGTATTCTATTAGAACCTGTGATCAATTTAATACGTTTCCTGTATATTAATCGCATACTTATTCGTACACCAAATTGTCATACTTGTGGAAGAGCCTTTATTAAAAAAAAAAAAAAAAAAAAACATAGCCGTTACATCTTCCAGAATGAAATTAACGGATTGTCCAACTCACGAAGTGAACATTATTTTTATATTATAGGACTTTAAGTCTCGACAGCGAGGTCATTAGAGACGGTTAGATACAGCTTCTACCAAAAGTTTAAGGACATCATTATATTTAACAAACAAAACGTTATAGCCTACGGAACCTGATTATTAGTGACACACGGATAACGGTTTCAGACTATATTCAGAGTTTAATTTGTAAACAAAATTTTGAAAACAGGACAATTTGTTGAAAAGTTATCCTTTTTCTCGTTTCTTTAAAGTAACGTATTATTTTTTACATTTTAATGTATTTCTGGAGATGTAAAAAAAAAAACAATTGATGATGTTTAACCCGAATTTTTGGGCAGAAACATAAAACCTTTAACTCTCTAGTTTTATTCTACAAAAAATAATGTGACATTTTTCAAAGAATTCTGTTAAAAAATTTTTTGAGTGTTTGGCACCAATGTGATATAACCCACCTAGCATGACTTCAAATGTTGTATTATCCAAAATATTTAATAGTTACGCTTTACTAGTTCATACATAACGTGCGTAGTACGAGTTAAGATAATGTACGCTCGCACCGTCATATTTTGTTTACTTATATTCATAACTGATTTGTGTCATATACTGTTTTTGTTTTGTAATATTTCCTTGTGATTAATGTAAAAATTATGCTTTCCATGTATCCATGATTGATGTAAATATTATGTTACTTGTATTCAAAACCGACATGTTCCATATCCCCAAAGCTTTACTGGCTTGCATGGGATCCACGGAATGCAAACAAATAAATAAAAAATAAATAAATGAGTCAGAACCAGGAAGAAATGGACAGAACTCAGCAAAATGAGCGAAGCGGGCTGTCCAGCATGAATGTCTGTCTGCAGCTACAACAGGAGACGTCACGGACGAGCGTCAGGGAAAGGGGGAAAGAGGAGGGACAGAAAGTCGGTTGCTGCTGTTACCGCTGCCAGAATACTCAAGCAGGCAGGCAGGTAAACCCATCGCCGCAGCAGCCCGCGCTATCACTCGTGCCGGGCCGCAGGGGTCATCACGCTGCAGGGCTGTCCACAGTTGCCGCCGTGCCGCCAAGTTCACCCTGCACTCGCGCCATTTCTCACAGCCCTGAGAAGTTTCTCTCTCGTACGCGGCTTGCATCGCTCCGCCCCTGTTGAAGATTAACATTGCCTTCTGCAGTTGTCCTAATGACCTAGTATCTGTGCATCGTTCAAGTGATGCACCGTGAAACCCAGCCAAATATTGTCCATGCACCGTCACTGACTCTAGATCTATATAGGGTCTACGATCTCCTTATTGAGCTCTAATGATTGCTTGTGACCAACACTATGATGGCTCCGAAAAATACGGCAAAATAAATTGAAAAATTTTTTTTCTGCAGACTTAGCACAGTTCATGTGCAAGATTGTGTTAGTTTTACACATATAAGACTAAAATATAAGAATTATAAGATAGCAAACAGTTTCCGTTGAAAAATATAATATGATAAAACATTTTGCTCCTTAGGTTTGTGAGCCTGGTCGTTTCGATTCAATTATATTTGTTCGTTACCACGTGTCGGTTGGGTGAAATGTTGTTTTTCCTAGGTTGTAATTGCCATAAAATATGTTATTTGAAAGCGATTTTTTTTTGCGTTTTATATATTTAGAGTGTTAATGATTGCTTCTTGTGTGTGTGCAGTATTGGATTTACATTACGAATAATGTGTGTAATAAAATATTGAGTGCCTTGTTGGAAGTATCCAAACCAAAATATTTCCCACAAAATTATTTTACAAACTCATGCCACTTTTGATGTGTTCGAATAAACTTCTTATACATACGTTTATATTGAAATTTTTAAATGTTTGTGGCAATAGGAGTTTACAATTAGAATTTATTGGTTTGTGGACATACGCCATTGCTCATGTTTTGCTGATCAAACTTGTGTTCAATGACAAAGTACAAAAAAAAAGAACAAAAAACCGATATAAAACACACACACAAAAAATAAAAAGCAGTCCCAGAGGAATTCTGTCAGTTTTTTTTATATTAGCCAACAAATAATTCTAGAAATAGAATTCATTCAAATATCAGCACAACACCCAGACACAAAAGGCAGACACATAAATAGAACCAAATTCCCAACATGAAAAACGATGAAGGAAGAAAACAGTGAACGGTATACAACAAACAAAAGACGAGAGACAACACAGCACAAGTTGTCTGGTGTTAAGTGCATAATCTTGTCGTCGCACTGTGGTATCGACTGATTAGTGAGCTTGGCGGTCATTAGTCGTGTAGATTTCCGTGTTACGGCGGCCATATTCCCAGTGAATAACCAGCGGAAACTGAACGAAACGCCGGAGAGAATTTCGTAATTCACTCGTCAAGTAATACTGTGATGCCATCGAAACACATTGCAAAGGGCATCAGTTCGCCGAAATATGCTACATTAACTGGAAGATTCAGGTAGTCGGGGTAAAATGATCAAACTTAGCAACTGTACAAAATAAAGTTACGAAACCTTGGCTTTATAGACAAATAGGCGCGTGAAGTTGAGACGTGCATTTGTTAGAAACAGTAACTTTTGAGTTCTCTTATTTTGACGCAAGTATACTTACGATAAAGAATTTTCATTACTATGTAACCATAATGCTTACAACAAAAGCCATGTGTTACGTTTGTAGCTTGTCTTTTTATTTATGAAGACCTGAAAAAAAGTGTTTTCTTGATGCAATAGCACAAAAATTTCGGATATAACGACACAGTGCGTAGCAGTTTCAATATGTTCCATAACTTTATTTTTGAGGGCCTGTATCGCTCAAATAATCAGCAGTCTATATAACGAGTCCCGTGTATTACCCACTTGATTTTCGGGTAAATTATCTTCCTGACTTAGTTCGTTGGTAGACTGCAGATCTATCTTGTTTATTTGCATTTATACATACATACACACACATTTTTATACAAGCAATTGTGTGTACGTACGTGCATTTACATTCATAATCATATTTGTATCTACAAGATTCCCAGCCTGAATACTATACGTTTGATTAATTTAAGTTAGGTTATGTGATAAAAAGGAAAAACAAAAGACACTCTGAAACTTAGCAAAAGTTAAAGGAAGCGTGCAAAATGTTCCGGGAAACAATTACTGACATTAATTACAGCCGGAACTTCAGTTAACTCCGTGTAAAGAGGGAAAGTTTCTTGGTGAAATTTCACTGGCTATAATTCGGTGTTCACTGAGTAAGTCATAATGCGCAATTTTCCGGTTGTGAGTGCTGCATCAGCAATAGAAAGGATAGACACTGCGAGGTATTTTTGTTTTTTGCAATGAACTTTTGACTTTTTGTCCAGCTTACATACAGACTCATGTCTTAACGAAAGCTAGACTGTCCAAATCACAATTTAATCTTACGGCGTTACAAGATTTTCGCTCTATGTTGTTATTACCACAATCAAATTGCCATATCGTAAACAGAGCCATCAAATAAGTTATATTTTTTAATTTAATGACAGTGCTACATCAGTACTCTTATAAGGATTTCAGTGGACTTATTGTCTTGCATTATATATTTCCTACCCCATGTTTAATTATTCAACTAAAATGATTTTTTTTCTTCAAGTTTTGGAATTGTTTTTTGTTCAATTTTTATGTAATTTTCTTTGTTAGGAACATTGTTCCTTACTGGCTTCCTATCGTTCTTGGTAGTTATTCTTATAGATTGTTGAGGTGTTCCTTGCTTCGGATTGTCGACTGATGTTTGAAAACAGTCGTAGTTTATTTTAGTCCCCATAGTAATGAAGTTAAGTGATACAAGCAAGAAATTTAAAAATATTTTACTGACTTAATAAAATAAGCGGCAAGGAACGTAATAAACATAACGTTTTACAAAATTATTATTATAATAATTAAATACAGTTTTCGTTTTCATCTGATGACATTTTAGAAGCAGTCAGAAATGTGTTCTGCTCTTAATGTTGCGTAAAGAAAAACTGTACTTTTATGTTTGTATGAGTAGAAAAGAACAAGGTAAAATAGTAAACCATAAATATAAAAATCCTGAGCTACGCGTACCATAACTGTTATTTGCAGTGACACTTTGCTACAAGCCACTTACTGTTCAAGTACCCAAGGAGCTCTTACAAACGGAAAAAGTTAAAATTATCCAGTATTTAACAAGGCTAAGCTTGCATTGTAAATGCGATGCAAAGAACATAAAAATTATTTTTTTTCCTGAACCAGAGATGTCTATTTCACCATCTGTACTGCAAGTTTTGTCCTGCACTATGTCACATATCACAAAACGTTTACAGTTTTTGCCTATTAGTAGCGGTCAAACTTTGCAAAAGTTATTCAGACCAAAGAATACAGTTACGACGCCCTTGAAGAACACGTGCCCAAAATATTTTTGAAATTTGGCTTAGCACCTGGAAACTTCCGGGTCAGCGTGTGCCAACGCTGAGTATGATCTGGAATAAGACGTGGTCGAGCACAAATAGAAAACTCACGGCGGCGGAGCGAGCAGTGATTATTTGGCGCTTATGACAAGGATCGACGCGGCAGAGCAGCGACAGGAGTATGTGTGGACGGTGAAGTTGCGAGCAGGAACGTACACACACATTTTTTTTTTTTTTTTCAGAGGGGGGTCCAAACCTCAAGAGTAAAATCCATGAAATTTAAAAGCCGGTCTCCGTAGCATGGTCGGTAGAATGCTGGCCTACGGTTCGAAAGGCCCTGGTTCGAACTTCAACATGGCACACGGGCATGGATGTTTGTGTCGTTTACTTAGTATTAGGTAGTTTGTAAGCCGTCTCCTTCAAGACTAACGGCATAAAATCGGGGGACGTAAATGATATAAAAAAGTGAAGATTAAATTTTGGTTTTACGGTCTTGATTACGAGTAAAGATTACACGTGACATTGAAGTACAGTAACAATGAATTTTAGGTGTTGTAGTGCTGTGTATACACATTTACTAAAGCATTTTCTTAGATGCAAACTGCCAAACTCCAACAGTAAAAGTAACTGCAAGATTGAGAAAACATTGAAAAATATATATGTTTATAGTGTGAAGTCAAGTCGCCTTGAGGCTGGTGAAAAATGTCAATTATATTCTCAAGGCTCACACTGACATGTCAGTTGATAGCAAGATGTGCCTGTCCATTCAGCCTATAGTGTTTCATTGTTCAACATAAGTAAGTTATCAGGCGACGCACGTAACTGAATCTTTGCTTACTGCTGCAAGTTATAACAGGAAGAACACCACATTTTTCAATAGCATTCTTATGTTTTCGGAAGAAGTTCTGAGAATTTTTATAAGGTTTCAACTATATGTTTAGGAATGTCACTATAATTACAATGTTTTCCCATTTTTTCCCACATCTTAGATTCACCTTTTACAACACTTTCTGGTACTAAGAGGTCACTGCTGTAAATGCTTATTACTGACTTAAGTTGGAAAAGTTGGTACTTTTGAGGGAATGTGGGACCAATTGTGACAGTTTAACAGTTGTTATGTAAGACGTTATTGAATGTTGTAAAGTGCCGCGGTGGCCGAGTGGTTAGACCACTTGCCTCCCAACAAGCCAATCCGGGTTTGATCCCCGGTGGGGTCGGTCCCCGGATCTTCGCATGTTAGGATCGTACCGAAGTATGTCGTTTTCTCGGGGATCTCCCATTTCTCCCACCCTTCTCATTCCGACGCTTCTCCATTGGAGGGCCTTACTCCATGTCATTCTTCGTGGGACGCAGAGGTCTAAAAGCACCCGGCAATAAATATGAAATTAGGTACGGTACTCTGACTTCCGGGTGTCTTTATCACATGCCATTTATTTTATTGAATGATATTCAGTTAAAACCTAATCGTTCCAGCACATCACATTTTGCGGGGGAAAATTTATATACCTACACAAGTTTTACTTCAAAATCTTTGTCAGCAAAAAGTTTTCTCCGTGTCGCCATACATCGCGCGTTCCATCAGTCCATCACTCGTCTGCGCTGCCGGAAGTCCGTATCAGAGCTTTCGATCTGGGTAGTGTCACTCACTACCAGCAGTCAGGTCAGGAACTTCACAAGATGCTTCTTGCGTCACCGGCTACTATCTAAAACCAACCCGAATATCCAGTTGCCACTACCGGCACATCTGAAGTCTGAGATATCTCTACTACTTAGCCATACCACAGAATAAAAAAGTACTATAGACTGTTCATGATAAAGTGAGCACTGCGTAAAATTTTTCTCTCAACCATTTTGCAATCATCCTTAACATTTCCAACATGAAAACTTCCCTGAAACTAAAAAAACAGTGCAATCATTGCACCACTCCCGAAACCGAACATATCCCCCCCCCCCCCAATAAAATACAATTATAGGATATTATAGGTTTTGGGCAATGCTCAGTTTAAAGCGAAGACTACTACTTAATTATTCTCTGGTCATACACAATCCTGCTGTTTGGCCATATACTATACTACTGGCTGATCATCGGGAATATGTTGTGCTGTAGGTATATGTTGCGACGTCCCGTTGGGTTCAGACTTTTGATAGTGAATGTATAAATAAAAAGTTGGCAAGTATAATTTCAAGCGAGTATTAAATCCAAACAGTTTTCTCCTGGCGCGACCGATATTATACAAACGTTGTTGGCCCGATCTTAATTCGGCAATTATTGATTTAACAACCTCTTGTATCAGCTATATATGAATAAGTTATCTCGAAGATTATTATGATGTCTTCAGCGGTTTACCGTCTTTACTTGTGACGCTTAACACTTCTAAATAACTTGTCAGAATTACACAGAGCTAAAAGGCGCTTCTCTATCATGAATTGTCTTAAGCGTTGAAACTCGCAGGCGTCTCGACACTCGAACTGAAGAGATCCGGCAGTACCACCCCGACCCGTCGTTCATAAGTCTTAGCGACTTCTTAAATGCGCCGCGACGCTTGCCCCGACGCTCGGTCCGTCCTTCGCGTCGCAACGCTGCCTGTCTTTAACGTTGAAAACTTCCTCGCCTTGCAGCTGTTTGGCGCCAAAATCCCCGCCGCTTGCCTCGCAGGCTTTGCTTCAGTTGGGCCAATCCAGGAGACAGCTTCTGTAAGATGCCCCTCGAGGACAGTAATTTCCTGCCATATCCGTACTTACTATATTTTAATTCCAATTACATTCTGTTGCACTCGACAAGCACAGCACACGTTTTCCCTTGATCCTAAAATCTAAGTATTATTACTATTTAACATTTGTGTCTTAAATACTACAGGCTGACTCTCCTCCCCTCCCCTCCGACAGTTAGAAGGGTTTATATGAGTGGGAGTGGAAGCGAGAAGGCCCGGGTGCTAGTCAAAGTGCACTTGCCAACTCCACAGAGACCAAATATATACATTTATGTTTTTTTCAATAAAATTATTGTACATTGATGTTGGCTTTACGACAGTGGTTTCATCGGTATCGTGATATGGTGCCGAGAAGAACGAATTTTAGCTTGGCAAGTTTAGTTTTATATTTGTGATGTATGATAGTTTATGATAATTGATGGCTGTTACTCTGATTCATTAGAGTGGCGATCAAACGGTGCGTCAAAATACGATCAAATACTTAAATCACCGTAGATCTGTTTCGCACCAAAATATTCGTTACTTAGGCTGACAACCGTCCAAATTACATACATTTAAACTGCTAAAAGGGTTTGCAGAATATTATTTTACGTCTCATACGTTTTACGTAATGACATGTCAGAATCAAAATATTAATTTTCTTACCAGTACAAAGTAACTCAAGTCAATAAGATAAACCTTGGCTACCACAGTGCACTTATGTAGCCAAATATTACTCGTGGAATTAATTGCATTGAAGTTAATAGGCAAAATATGTGCAACATTGCCCTTATTTTCACACACACACACACACTCACACACACACACACACACAAATACAAAACATTTACATGAGTGATGTTAGTATTTGTTCTGAATTACCTTTTTCCAGTGTGAATTATTTTATTAATATATGTTTATTTACTCCGTAGGTAGGTTTTGACGTGTTACGAAACAAGAAATAAGTAAATGTAAATTAATTTGCAAAGACGTTAAAGGCAAAACCAACAGATTGAACAGTATTCCGTATTAAGTATGAAATAAAGATTTTTTTCTGTGGAACAAACAGATTTAATGTTTCCCATAATCAACTATATTAATGACGACGTAACCAATGTTACAGTATACCGTTGGAAGCAGGCCGGTCGCCGATGCATCTCAAGCATACATCTGTATTTTCCCCACAAGTGCAAGACATTGGTGGATGCTGCTGATAATGCTTTTACTTTGAATAATATTGTATTTCGATCGCTGCAGTTTACGTCTCCCCCAATTGTGAGTCTGCTGTTAATTTAACTTTGTTTTGTAATCAACTGCCTACCACAGAACCCTGTAGAGAGCAATGAGAGACATTCATATATTAAATTAGAAGTAGTTCTAATCAATCAGAGCTACATGTATGCACCACCGACTTATTAGTTCATCTCGATACGGCCAAAATTGCTATAGGATCTTTTAGGCAATTTTTACAATACTCTGAAAACTATGAGCAAATAAGAATTTTCCCCGCGAAAAAAACCTCGATAATGTCTACTATATATACACACACAACTATATTCCTGTAGCAATATTCACCTGTTCTAAAAATGTCGAAAATGGTTTCTGTCTGAAAGCGATATCGTTGAAGATGACTGACCTCTATGTAATTTTCTGAGCTCCTTGTAATATAATTTATCATGCATCCCTATCACTGATCTCAACAGGGCTGTTAGGTAATCGGCGCCCTTAAGGGTGTTCACGTGGACAAAATGCATAGTTTTATATTTGTACGACATAGTGTTAGAATTGTAGACGTTACTTGTTATATTTTCCACTTGAAATAATTTTTTTTTAGCTCTTATAGTCTTCTCATAGTGGCATTACAAAGTCAACGTTTCGAAGTTACGGGAACGTGCGATTAACGTAAGCCAACTGACTTATTCGAACGAAATAGCCTAATTTAGACGGAAATTAAATATTATGGGCCATGTGCTAAAACAATTAAAAATTACTTAACGAAGCCTCTTTGTACTTAAAAAAAATATAATTAAAATAAACCTGTCATCATTATACTTTTTTTAAAAACTAATATAATTTATTGTGTCTTTTTAAATCCTTTAGCATGCATAATATCTCATTGCAGTGTAAATTATTTCTTTCAAGTAAGTAAGTTAGGTTTAGTTATATGTATGTTCCCGTAACGTACAAATTTAGACTTTGACATGCCACTATGGAATGACTGCGAGAGCTAAAAAATGTCACAAGTGGAAAATTTAGTCACAAGTAATGTCAATAAAACGAAAAACATCTCGTAAAAATTTAAAATGGTAAAATTTTGCCACGTAAACGCCCTTAACAGCACAATATCCCATATTCTGCGCACTGGTTTGCCACGCCCGCCTAGCAGCTACTTGAAACTGGTATTCAAGGTTAGCAACATAGGTTCGCACAACACTTTTAATTGGTGTGAGAGCTATACTTGATATAATATCTGCCCTTTGTAGCTTTTTTGGTAAAAAAAAAATAAAATAAAATGCGTCAGGTAAGGGGTATTGTGAAATTGTGAAAATGTTCAAGTGCTACGTACGGCACCTTACACCCTAACTTTTGTAAACCAAAACTAATCAGAATTAACGCCTTGCAGTTTTAAACATGACTAATTTGAATTAAATGTAAAACGTACATGCTGATTTTCCTGACACCAAACATTTCTGTGTACGATAATGGACCGTTATATATGAGATACTATTTTTCGAATTCTGATTCCATAATTACTTAGTAAGTAGCAAACTGTCTCAAACGGTGTAAAATAATGACACTCTCCTCTTTAGTTTTATTTTTTTATGTTCAAGTTATATTCGTACCACAAACTGATTTAAATAACCCTTGAATCGACAGCTATAGGCTAATTGAACGTTTCCCGGAGGTTTAGGGATGAATAACCGCGTGTCTTCGGGAATGTGACTCGCCTGTGACGTAATAAGCGAGAAGTTCCTGTTGAACCGGATCACCTGACACCAACACACCGTCTTCAAATGGAACTGTCGACGCTTCCATATTCCTTCACTGGCTCTCTCTTTCGACACCACGACCAGTGCCGCAATTAGGTCCACCACGACCATTCCTGGTTGGTTATATTGCAGGTTATATCAAGTGGGTCCTGCATCGAACTGCACACATTTTCTGAACACACAGAAAATACAGCTAAACTTACGTCCAGCTCTATGGGTGGTGAGACCGTAATTCAGCACGCTCTTTTGCCAACTGACCAACTCTCCGAGGAAGCAGCCGAAACAACAAACAGACATTTCCTTATGTATCGACAGAAATTTTCCAAAAAAAGCTTTACGAGAATTGTATAACAGAGGTGTACTGAACAGGCCGTTGTTAAGTTCTGATCCGTTTCTGAGCAGCATTACTCGTAGACCTACGAAAAGAAATATGCAATTTTTCACCTAAGCATTGTAACTTCTGTTTCCAGGAACCCAACTGCAACGCTCACACAATCATTAGTAGATGGCGCCAAATGTACATGTAAAGAGGAAGAAGACGAAGAAGAAGAAGAAGAAGAAAACGAATATGTTGATGATGAAGCTGACTATAATAAAAACGTCAGCTTTAATTCTGTTTCGGACATACACATACAATATGTTTATAAAATTCGTTTAGAGACGACTACCTACTGTTGCAAAATACTTTCTTTATTTAATTGAAGGTATGCAGTTGCCGCGGAGAAAGGACGTTTTTGATGTTTGGTATGCTGGCACTACACATATTTACTTTACTAATACGCCTTGTATATTAAAACTTCCTTCGTTTTTTGTCTTTCTGTGTTTCAACACACTTGAACAACAGCAAGTAATTTATGTTTGACGATCGAAATTGTTCTGTGTTTCACTGTGATACCTCTGTAAATATTTTAGTATTTTTTTGCTAACCGACACATATGTGTCTTAATTTTATCATAATATTTTGGAGACCCCTTAGATTATACATTATTCTATTTCTTTATTTTCACGCTGTCAAATATAAAAATGCACTGTTAATGTCTCTTATCCGATATTACATACATTATTTACTTTTATTAATGCACTTTGTATAATAATACTCGTTTAATAGGTCTGAATTTGTTCTGCAATACACTTGTGCAGACAAGTTATATGTGTTTCAGGTATGAGAATACTGTGTGGGTGTTTCACCTTGATGTTTTTGTTATTATTCACAGATCTTCTTTGCAACAATCATATTAACTGTTTTTGTTGTATTCTATAATTGTTAAATCAATTCTAAACCCCTTAAATGCTTACGAACCAGCTTTTCGGGCGCGATACCCCACTGTGCGACGGTGAACTGATGTTTCGCTCTAAAATTGTCAGCACCTCACATTATTTACCTGCCGGGAACGCAACAAAGTGTGCTTTGACGTATATCAGGAATACGTACGTTGTTAATGGAGTGAGGAGCGATGAGCGAACACGTTTGTTTTTAGGGATGCGTGCACGCAGAGTTTGATGCATGGAAAAGGGGAGGGGGATGGCACGCGAGCCTGAATACTTGGCAGACGGCAATATTTAGACTCAACTGGTATGCGGGCCACAAACTACCAGGGGCGCTCGTATAATACGCCAAATTAATACACTGTCGTATTTTATGAGTAAACTCCGTTATTCAATGTAACAGTTGATAGCATACAAAAAAGTTTGATCACGACACAAGACGCAAATTTTTTTGACACAAATAAAAAGGAAATTGAGAAATAAGTTAATTGACTAGTCGGGCAAAGTCATCGTGAAGTTCAGTCTGCTGTACACGTGCCTGAAGACGAGAACATATGCCAGTTCCTGAAACACCGCATCTGTTGTCGTCGATGGAAGCTTGCTACATTTCGTCTGTTTTCTCTTTGTTGTGTGTTCTGTGCTCACATACATTCGTATCTCTGGTCATCTGTATTAGCATCGTTGTCCTCATACATTTTGTTGCATTTTTTCTCCATACGACTGTATTTCGTGCCGCAATTAGTCTGTGTTTTTATTGTTCTGTTTATGCTCGAATTAATTCCATGTGACTATATTCCTTTTCGGAATTGTACGTATGTTTGTTGACAACGGCTAATACTGGCTTTCCTGTATTTGCTTTTATTTTTACTGTTTTTTTTTTGTTTCAACCCGGCAGCATGAATGTATGATGCAGCAAAACAAACTAACAGTACTGAAATGATAACCATGTCCTGAACTTCTAGGTATGTCACTAAAACATGCGAGGCAACGAATGCAGCTTATAACTAGAGACGGGAAAAATTCGCTGGTTCACTGGCCTCTAGGCTAGCCTCCAAGAACATGTGTGTATTCAAGCAGACATTGTCTGCTCACTGGCTGCTCGATGACGCAGAGATATGGGCCTGCATTTAGTTGCTTCTGTACTATTGGCTAAGCGACTTACAGAAAGTGTCAAATAAGTCACGGGCCAATTGCGAAAGTGGCACGAACTTACAGTTGCTGGAATCCTAGCTTGGGGTCAAATGAAAACGCCAATTTTTCAGATCTTTACTTACAACGCCGGTACACTATATGTTCAAAATGCATAACGTTGAAGCATACACTTCAATAGTTTGCTTTTCCGCATATCGTACGATAATGTAATCCGCTCAAACAATACAAACTTGTGACTGCTATTTTCAAGGAGTTAATTGAAAAAAAAAAAAAATGCACTGACTGATTCCAATTAATTCCAAGGTAACGTTGACGTAGGTCGTATTAAACTACAACGAGCAAAACTTTAAATCTTTGTTTACGAACTGCCGAACACTTCGTGCCGCCTGCAGTGCTTGTTTAGAGTGAGTCAAAACGGTACACGTTAATTTTTCGTTGTGATTTCTTATCTAAAGTACGTAATTTTTTTTTTCAGTTTTATTTGTCCGTAAAGTGAATGTGGCAAAAGTAAAAATACCATTTTTTTATTAAATTAAAAAATAAATAAATATACTCTTGATCTTTTATTATTTAGACAGCGTTCACAAGTGCTTTTTATTCCGTATTTAAATATACGAAACTTCAACGTCTGTTTTCAGTGTAGTATTACCTCCACCTTTCGAACAAATTGAAAACACGTTTTCGATTTGCTAATATTTATAAGCTGTCACCACAGAAAACGAACGCTCTCCGTTATGACTCACTCAGTGTTTCTTGGAGGATGACAAGCACGACGTCAATGAATCTGCTGCAGAGCGACTCTCACTTTACCGCAGTTTTCCTGCAGTGAACGTGGCCCGAGGACGACCACAACGTCTACACGTCTGTGGCACATGCGCTTCTTCTGGAACTCCTTGACATATTTATAAAACCGTTTTGTTCTTTGGAACGTACATTTCTTCTACTCTCACAAACACGCAAAAATACAGTCATTTTACGACTCGAATTTAGAAGAAAAAACGCTCGAATCTGCCTGTAGTACGCACAGGGTTGAATAACAACTACGGATGCTCTAAAGGACATTATTTTAATTTTAAAAAATTTGCAAATTATTAAATAAAACCAGTTGTCTGACAGCCATTACAAATTATTTATAGACTACTTAAAATCCATGTCAACAGTAAGGCCAGGGATTTACAAGTTAAATTAACTTATATAGACCTCAGCACCTATTGAACTTACATGTATGCCACCTTCGGTGCAGCCCACGCTTCTATATAATTTTTAGGTCGTTCATTATTTTTTCAACACCATGAATACTATGAACATATGTAAGTATTTTCACAGCCAAACAACACGATGCGAAGAACCAAGGTTTTCGGGTGACGTCGCAGGTAGCATCATAGCCTTTGGCTTGCGTCTCGTCTTTGAAGCCGAGGTTTTATGATGATTCGTCTGTAAACAGATAAATCATGTCATACAGTCGTCTTGCAACTGCACTAACCGATAATGATACACCGCTTTGCAAATTACGTTTACACGAAATATTCTCGTGATTTTCGAATATCTGTAATAATAAGTTTCAAGACCGCAACGTCCAGCTTGTATTATCATTTGTAGTTTTCACTGTTATTTGTAGTTTTCACGGGTGGCTTGATAGAGGAGGGGTGGTAAAACATGAGAGGGAGGGGATAGGTCGAGTGACGACACTCGGCGTCAGCAGTTAGTTCCCAGGCTCTGGCAGAACATAGCGGCCCTCCACGTCCCACGGTACATAGCGGCGAAAGGCGCAGTGTAGCAACTAGGCTGCCAGAGAGGAAAGTGAGAGGAGACGCACGCCCTCCTCCTTACACCAATACACATCTCCCAGACCAGACGCCATTGTGCTTGACGTAACAATCCCGTGAGAAGCCCTCCCCTGGCCGCGATTCTCCGCCACAACGCCGTCCTTATCTGGCGTCTCTACAGCCCGCAAGAGTGTAGCGCGCCGTCTTGCCTTCCCATACGCGACGTTGTCGCCCGCGTTCTCACTTTTGTTTACCCAGGAGGAAAAGTTTCTTCTGCTGATACGGTCCTGACGTCACCAGATAGCAGGCCCGGAAATGTGTTATCTTACGGTCTTAAAATACTTTCATATTACACTGCCGTATGCCGTAATCAGTCACATGTTTTCTCGTCGTACCGACAGCCACGCATGAAGGCTAGACAACCTCCATCATGCCGATCGCACAGTCACGTGAGAAGATTCTTGACGTAGTGGTGAGATCGAGGTGTATCTTAAGAAAATATAAGAGTGTCCGTTTTTATTGCATACTCACAAAGGTCATACGAGTGTCTCCGATATTTAGTGAGACACAGATGTGTAAATGTAACGGGAATGCATATTATGTACGTACTTTTCGTTTATGGATTTATGGATGAAACTAAGTTTATTGGTCATAGTCTATTGCAATGCACAGTATCTGTCAAGAAAACTAATGAGAGTATGAACAATTACTAATCAGGATATGCTTTAGTCAACATTATACACAAACAACGTAAAATTCCATAAATGTGATAGGGTCAGATAAAATAAGGACAACCAGATAAGAAAAATTAAGGGAAAAATACATCAAGGCAGACGACACAGGTTTAATGCCTGCTTTGGCAAAAGGGCTAACAGATAAAATACGCGAACCACAAAAATACGACACAACGAAGAATAGAAACAAAACACAGTAGTTATCCAGACACGAGCAGAAAACAAAAAGACAAACAGGTATCTGTTGTTAGATCTTTACACGTTTCCTTTTGAATTCTATTCACTTCAAACGGTGCAATAATTGCTTTTCGGAATTACCGTCATCACTTTAGAAACACTTTTGGACGCTATGCTGTAATGTTAGTCTCCAAGCAAAATATAACAAGGGTTAGCTTCGTTTAGCTTGACACGAATACGTAATTTGCATCCACGAGTGGTAAAATTTCACTCGTCCTTTACATTGAATTTTCACGGCGAAGAAGCCATTTTACTTCCGGTGGCTTCAACCTTGTAGAGGTGGGAACTGAGCCATGAGAATGTGTGACTGGAAGCCCCGTCAGTTGGTTTTGGACTGAAATGTTGAAACTGGTCGCACGGTGATATCCAAGGGAAACAGCAGAAGACACGATTTATAAAAAAAAATCCAAGAGTAAATAAGTCGAGCAGTTTCACTGATTTTTGTCTGGTATTTGTACAGATGAAAGCTTAAGGTTATGATAACTCTGGAGTATGGTGGTTTACAAACCACCTGCGTATACGCTCGTTTAAATCTCGTATGTTTCGAAATTATTCAGGGATCTCTGATAATCAAGTTGTGAGCGTGTGTCTTCGGGAAAAGTAAAAAATTAGCTGATTACTTTCATGTACGTCCATATACAACTCGAAAACAGGCTTTCTTCTTGCCTTTAGGGCGCATAACTACGGAGTTCTCAATCAATGCATGCCTTGAGTTACTACATACAGGGACACAAGGCAACGAATTCGTGAATTTCCAAGTTCTGGCAGTTTTCTGTGTTTAACTGCTGTTTATCTTACCTGTTTCAATACGTTGTGAAACGGTTAAATTTTGCGCTGCTCGCAGCGAATAATAAATAAATAAAATAAGAAACTTTTCTAAGCGTAGCCATAACCTATAAGTTCTATAACAATTTGATAATATCAAGGACTGTACAGTAGACATGTTTTTATTAGAATACTTCAAATCAACCACATAGGATTGTTTACTCTAAAGCATGAAAAACAGAAGAAAAATCTTTGAACAGATGAAGGGAAGGTGCATCTATGGTTGATCTTTCCATGAAAAATAGAAAATAATTAAAACACCATCAGATTTTCCTCAGAGGAGGTTTGTACATTAGTTATAATTTCGGCACAATAACACAATGACAAATGTAACACTTTCGTGATATTTTTAGCCGTAGTTCAGTCTTCCCTTCAACTTCCTCACTATGGGACATTTTCTGAACTATAGCATTGGCACTTCCTTCCCATATGACAGGGAACATACAGAAAAATTTGTCAATCTAGGGTCGAGTAATTTAGTACCTCGACTGTTCTCTAGACGTGAATATGGCTGTAACAGTTAGAGCTAATATTTTCACAAGCATTAACGAAAATGATTCTTAAAAACATTCGACGACATAGTTTCGCAGAGGACATGAGGGGTGGTGAGAGGAATTCACGGCCCAACAACGAGGTATCAAGATCCTGTGAGGGCGAAATGAGGTGATAGGGCAACACAACAGCCATGCCCGAGCCAGGGTTCTAACCCAAGACCTCTCGCGCCGTAGTGCGGGCCCTGACCGATTACAACACGGAGACCGGCTCACGCAGGGCATGTTAATCTATTATCTACGTCATGAAACCAAATTGTCACCACCAAAATCACACAGAGGCATGTTATCGACGGAAAGTTTACTGTCCGCGCACCAGCTCTGAATCCCTCATGGCGGGTATGTGTTTTTCGTCCGTAAATATATAAATAACACAACGGGGTCCAATAGCATGTGACGCATATGCTAGCCGTAGTAACGTCGTAAGTTAGGAAGTTTTCGATACTGTGTTGCTGTAGCGTACATAAAGTTTACGGAGAAGAATGCGTACACGCCAGAGACTCAGAGCTGGCGCGCGGACAGTACATAACTAGTAGGCACGTCCCCGCGCGAAGAGGCGGTGAAGCATGTTACGAACACGTTACGCTCCAGTGAGTTTAGGTCTCAGCCACGCCGGCCATCCTACCGGCAGACACATTTTGGTTCATTCTGGCCAACACTAGGCGATATCGTTTAGTAAAAAAATGCACTGCCAAACACGTTTTGTGATTTTAAATGTTCTTTAATAAAGTATTTTTTTTTTCTGATCAAATAGAAATCGAGGGAAATGTGCAAGCGCTGTTCTTCTTGAACACTGTAAAGCTAGCGTTATCGCAATTATCTAAAGGTCAGAATTTTGTTAGTGACAAAGTTGCGCATATTGCATAAGTGTATCAAGAACCTCGGTTAAATGTGGTTGAAGGGTGGAGGGGATGGTCTTATTATTTTGCAGGTGCAGGCCTGAATATTCTATTCTTGACATGGTATGGTTGCGCTGTCTTGTCGCATTTTTATGAAATATTAAATTAATAAAATCAGTTCTTTGGAGCATTCTGGTATTACTTATTGTTTCTTGACAATGTCGGGTATGAGGAGGGGGGATGGGTCACACCCCCTGTGATATACTCCTCTTGGAAACACCACACGCATTTTGCTGCTATCTTTAGCTAAGCAAAATTGCTACTAAGGCAACATACAAGCGTTACTTTGCAAAAAAATATTAATAACAAATTCTAAACTATTGAACAAAATTCTTACATCTGTAGGTTTTTTTTAAACCGTAAGTCTGTTGCACAAGAAACTGTTGTACAGGTAAGAAAACTTTGAAAATATTTTGGAATGTAACACCATACTTCAGTTGTATTTTTTATGATAAACTGTTATTATTTTTTCTCGTTAGTTATTACGTCGAAAGTTAAGATTACTTTCATAACTGCACACAAATGTCTGTTCCTAGTGGAGATTTCACAGCACTCGCAACTATTATGTGACGTAGTGGACATACCTTTCATTATCTCGCAGGCAAAGGCCGTGCAATGTTCCGGGATGAATCCGTATAAATTGTGTTGTGTTTTATAGAATGATATTGTAAGTCTGCTTTTTTTATAATTTGTTTGCTAAGTAAGAGTCATATGTGGATCAGCTTATAACATGATTAGTTACAGCACCAATATTTTTGTCATTCGGAAGCTGAATGTTTTACGAAGAAGTTGTTTTATTTATTATTTTTATTTATCTAATAATCTTGAACTTCAGTACATACGTTTGCTGTTTCCTTTTATTCACTCAGTCTTAGAAGTGTTGCGATTTGGTGTTTTATGCTTTTCTGGACTTGAATGTTTTATTACAATACCCGCGTTCAGCTTCTCACTCCCTGAACAGACGCCATTAAACACACAATTTAGGTATGTAAAAACCGAGTTCAGAAGTGAAGCTTTATATATTCTTTCAAATGTAACTAAACAAAATGGTAGTATTATTTCGATCTAGTTCAGGATCATGGTTGTTATTGTCCGAAATCTTACTTGGCTACGAGGGCATACGAAATGATGACATATCACTAGAAAATGAGCTGTTTGTCCCCCCCCCCTTCTAATTTTTCGCGCTATTTGCCCGTGTGTCAGAAAACTTCTGCAGTAATAAAACACGTATGATCTTTGAAAGAACTGTGTAATGGGAGTGCATGACTGGATCCAGTTTCTTGGACGTACTCCATTGCAAATTGAATGACTGTCAAAGTAAACTAAACAAATAAAAGAAAACCATAAATAAGCAGAGTATGCTTTAGTCAGCAAGATACACACACACCTTGAAATTCCAAAATGGAATCGCGTCAAATAAAAACAAGGAACAAACAGATAATAAATGAAAATAATAACAAATAAAATAAAAAACCAAGTAACATGTGACACAACGATGAGACGAAACAAAAACACAGTAGATATAAGATAAAAACAAAAAAATAACAAAAAGACACAACAAATAGACGAGACAAAACGCAACAGATAACAGACATATACAGAAAAGACAAACGACACAATGAAGAGACGAAACAAAACACAGTAGTTTTCCAGACAGACAGTGTTACGACGTTTCGGGAACGGGAATCTGTTCCCGTCATCAGGTAGACACACAGGGTACAGGAACACGAGTGCGACTGAATAAAACACGTAGCATATTTTACCCTACAGCAGGATCTGTCACCAGTAGAAGCATGCATTGTTACGTAATTGACCATATATTCATAAGCACGCTCGCATTACACGCTGAAGTACGTCTTGCAAGATAAGGTATTCTCCAACTAAAAAAAAAATACATAAATAAATAAATGTTCGACTGTCAAGCCTCGTGTAAATTGGGATTTAGCGACTGGCATGCAACAACTGTTGGTTCATTAGCAGGTACATATATATATATATATATATATATATATATATATATATATATATATATATATATATATATATATATAAATATATTTCATAGTCACCCGTGAAAGAAGCAGCAAACGTGTTCTATAACCATTCACGTTATATACCAGCCCACCATATTCCAACACTTCTTGTTGAAAAGTTTGTCTACAGTATCCAAATTTTCCCGCATGTTTATGTTCAACGAAAAAATATGTCGCGTCAAACACGCACGATTTTAACAAGTGGCCCCAAAATTTTACTTACAGTAACAAGTTTGAAGTTCACAGTTTTAATGACAAAAACTGTCGTGGCAAGCTTTGGATGGATGTAACCAAGCACTTTGGCTCTATATGCTTGTATTAAAACAATATTATTCAGTAACATGCTTAAGGATAATTATGAAGCTAAAAATACTACGTGAAGAGCGAAAAAAATAAAAGTTACTTGCGTCCAAACAGTTTTTCAATATTTCTATAGTGTTATATCATCGTTTGTAATCATTCGAAAGAAAAATATTAACTTTTTAAAATTTGTGCACTATTTCTTATTTGTAATTGAATTTCATTTCGGCTGTCCTATCGCAATTTTCACATGTTAAACGTTAGTACTAAGGCAGAAGACAGGAAATTCAGACCACTTTCACTAAATGTTATAAATAGCACGCCTCTTTTCTATGTCAATATTTAAGGTTTCAGTCTGCCATGCACTTTAAGTAGGGTGCGGTGTATTAATAAATAAAGTATTTTTTAAAAATAAGTGTGCTACTTAACGAAAAGAAAACACATCCTAGACGAGTATGAAATATCACTGAGGACACCACGCACGTTAGAAACACAGTTTTAAAGCCTTCCAACATATATAACACTGATTTTCTGACTTCTGTATCTCAAAATGTTCTCATCGGACACATGCGAAATTCAGTTACATTATTGCACTGAATTTTGCTGCAGATTTACAACAAAGTAATGTGGCTATTGCTTCTTATTTAGTCCCGTAGCAGACTATACACGTTTCAATGCTAGTTTCTTGGTTGTAAATGATGCGCGTTCGTTAACTACATGAAGGTGGCGCCCTTAATATAACCGACTGACGTCTTAATCGTCGACCGGAGTGCAGAGCTTCGGCCGATACAGTTTTTTTTTCTTCGAAAAAAAAAATGCTTCACGTGCATTTTGTCTGCCTAGGACTGACATTCAAAGAACGTTATACGTGTATATACCCATTTCGGCTCCTCTATTTATCCCTAAAATTTCAATTTTACCCTCCTGAAAATGGTGAAAATGGGTGTTTTTGGTGTCAATTTTTTTATTTATGAAAATCTTGGTGCAGAATATTGTAAAAGGCATAGACGTGTATAATACACTTTTATCGTTATACTACGACATAAAATGATAGGACACGGTCGTAGAAGAACAGGTCTGGACAGTCGCCTATCTACCAATGTATTTTGCTTGACCCCCTTGTTGTTTGGCTGTAGCCCGTCAAGTTACCGAGAATGTTGTACTTTTTGGGGCTGTAATCCAAGCGGTCGGACTCAAATTCCGCCCACTTTTTTTTCATTGTCAAATTTATAAACTAAATAAAGATTTCTGGAACCTTTTGTTAAATTTGTGACCGAAGGCATGTATTTCATAAATTGATGAAAAAAATACGTTTTGATAAATTGTTTGCCTTAGTGGGAAGGAAGTGGGCGGAGTTTGAGTACGACCGCCCTGACTGCAGCGCCAATAAAACACAATATACTCGGTAACTTGGTGTACTGCAGCCAAACAACAAGGGGGTCAAGTTTCTAGGCGAGTGTCCAGACCTGTTCTTCTACGACCGTGTGATAGGGTCACCACTGAATGTCTCATAGAAGATAGTTGTCGGCGAGAAGACAGCACGGCGGTTCAGTGACTTGCGTCTAGAGGCTAGGTGGAGATGTGATGTGTGTACTACGTCGTCCTTACCGTTTCCGCACTTCTAGGCCTCTAACGCACAACGTTCGTCCACCTAGGCGGCCACCTTAAAGCACGTCGCACCTTCAGAAATATACATGACCGCGTTATGTTCACCTACAACTATCGCGTCTCGCAGTAACAAACGACTGGAAGGACCGCTCAGGCCTTGGAATTCCCACGGGCGTGGGAAACACATTTAGGATCTAGGCCAGTGATGTGGACAAGCGTATTGTTTCGAGCGCTGTAAGTTCTTTTAAGCAACTGAACTGAAGTTGGCGAAAGCACTGTTTTCCACCACGCGAGAAATGTTCGCTGTTTCTGCAAGGAGGCCATGCTCTAATATACTTGGCTTCCGCTGAGTTCATGCGACCGTGGCTTCTGCACTATCCATTTACACAGGCTGTCAGGTAATTCGCGGATACGGACTGCACCACTTGAATTAGTAATCAACACTAAACAAAAAATATTCTACATTAAAATGTCGCCAGGCTCTTAGTTTACAAGAAAATTTACTTTAAACTAAAATAAAGACAGGGGTGTGCAAATGTGGGGTAAGGTTGTTCGTACATACGGATTGCAATGCAACACGTTAAAAAATAACCACAATTAAGCAGATCATACTCTTTGGTAAACAGTCACAGGGCCCTCGTGTTACGAGATAGATTCAAAATACCAGAGAGCGGGAATGTAAGGTTGATTGTTCGCACTACCACGTCATATTTCACATAAACAAAAGTTCTGACGATATTTTACCAACGAATATTTTCCTCTTCCTTTTGGTCACAGATTCGTGTGGAGCAGTCCACAACCACGAATTACCTTACTCTTTACTTCCACTTCGCTGCTTTTACCTTTAGAGAAACTTTCCTCGTATATTAAGGGTCTTAAGTATTTTTTACCGAAGAGTATTTATTATTTAGTTTTTTATTTCAGATTCACTTGGCACAGTCCGTATCGTAACTGAACCTATAATGTATAAGTACAAACATTGTGCTGTAGCGCAAGATAAATATGGTTCACGTTATACTCGCAAATTTTACATTTTTCTTCTCAGAATGCTAAAAAACCAAAAAAGTTAATAATCCGACATGGCGACTATATATATGTGTGTGTGTATACACACATTATAATTCAGTAATAATATGTTGATCTGGTGCAAATAAGACTTCGTCGTTTGCTAACCCGCATCAGCATTCTCAGCATTTTTCGTCGCCCCCACCCCATGAAAGAAAATACACACACAAAATCTAACTAAATATATTACGCTATTAAAATAATTTTTGCTGATTGATTACGCAAATATTTGTTGGCTGAATAGAAAGAATGATATATTAGGAATTCCTTTATAAGTTAAGATATTTTATACATCTTTATGTTAGTAAATCTCTCTAGACGCAAGTCACTGAACTAGCATGCAGTCTTTTTTCCGATAACTCGCTGGTAATTGAGATATTCAGCGCTGATACTATCATTTTTATGACGTAACATTTGAAGCAAAGCGCACTATATCCCCCTATGCTTGTTTAAATATTCTGAACCATGGTTATATTGCTCGAAAAGGACCACAAATTCACCAATTTCCGGACTCGAGAAAACATTCTTTAAATATTACCGGAGGATCTGAAGTATGTATACACTCACGTGCCGGTCTTTGAGTGCTATTCCTATGCAGACAGCACTCACGTACACTAGTACGCGGTCTGGGGAGGCGGCCACCTTAATATATATTGTATACTGGCCTTCCATGATGTGCCTGCTGTCTCTTGTCTTTCCTGTGACTGTTACAACCTCCACTTGAACATCGCCATGCCACTGGGGATCAAAGAGCATCCATGTCGCCATGTGGCTGGCGCTGCTAATGAAATTGGTATAGCATTATAGCAGTAAACGCCACGTATTACTGGGTGGTTCCAGATAATAATACCTTCAATATATGCCTTGCAGGTGTTCTTCCACCATGCTGTTATTTAACCGGTTTAACCTTCTTGCGTGCTACTGGGCTCTCAGACAGCTTTGCGTATGGAAATTACAGTACCAGCTGTTTACATGAAGACCTACTACGTAATTGCAAAACTTCCTTATGTAAGTGACATAAAACAGTTACTTAGGCACCATTACAATTTCATAACTACGAAGCCAAATATTTACGTTCGTACCTATAGTTTCCAACAGTTAAAAAAGTGGTCAGATGCTTTATCTTGTTTCGAATTTGGTTGACTTGTCAGTATAAGAGTGGCTGCACTGGCTGTAAGGTGAATATTATATAAAAGATAGGTAAAAATATATAATTCCGATAGTTTAAGTTCTTGTATCGTCGTAGTCAGAAGCTGAATGCTCTGGCGTGCCTAGTGTACAACCTGGCTGAATTATTCGCCTGTATGTTCGAACGATTTGAAGCACGTTGGCCGTATCCCGCTTCCGTTCATAAAAGGTACATTTGTTTAATATAAATACGATCCAAACATATATTGCGCATACATATTACAACATAATTTCGTACTGTGTATTAAGTGCTGATTTGCAGCAAGTACTCCGTAACCTGTTCTTCAACTCGGGTAATTTGCGTACACATCCCTTCCTGAACTTGGGTACTGGTACCTCCTTACTAGAAGTAACCAAACCACTTTCGAGTATGTCGTGCAGACCAGCGATGCTACATCTCACTTATGACATATCCGTTATAATTTCCTTCCGGAAGTGAGCCTGTCCCTTCCTAAATAAAAGATTCAATCACCATTAATTTTTTCCCCATCGGATGCTTTCGTAATTCAGTTTCGTTGGCAGCTGAAGTCGATCTTGTTCCTGCAATTACCTTGTGATACCTGATTTACTTTTCTCACTCGTATGAACGATCCCGTGTGTTACAGTTTCTCACGTAAAATTCTCACCAAAACGGTTATTAAAAAAAAACGACATTTTAGCCATTGGTTTTATTGTAAACAAGTGTAGAACACTTATTATATTTTTAAATGCTATTTATTGGCAGGCCTTCACATACGTTAAGCAGTTTTATAATACAACGTCACGTGCTGAAACTCAGCCCACTGTTTAACTACCATGGGCAGGTTGACACCTTATACAGGAAATCGAAGGCCAGTGTATAAGGAAGAGTGAATGAAGATATTTTGGATCTTCAGCACTGTTGTGGGGTGATGTGATGTCAGTGGTGTAGCCAGGATGTAAGTAATATGGGGTGGGAGGAGGTTAATATGAGAATAATATAATTAACACCGAACATACCGGAGGTCTTCAATGTGCAGATTAGTGCTCTTTTAGTTAGCAGTTTTTGTAACGAAACATAGAATATTCTACTGACAGAGATATTTTAATTTTAAAATAATTTTTTTCGAAATTAGTTACAAGGGGTAAGAAGGGGTTTACTCATACCTCCCCTGTTGACTTCACCCTTGCATGATGTGAGAATGGAGCAGTGCCGGAATGAAGAAGCTGTGGAAACGGAAGATCTCCGAGAAAACCCGCCGACCGCATCGTCCGGTACGATAGCCCCATGCGACCAACCCCGCCGGGAATCGAACCCGGATCGCCTTGATGGATGGCGAGTGCTCTAGCTACTACAAGGAAGAGTGGTCGTAGGCGACATCATGGGAGGCAGTCAAATACTTTACCTCTCGAAAAACGTTTGTTAGGCACGTTAAAGATACAATTCTTTAACGTCTTTACTAGACTTATGTTGTGAATGTTCGTTTACATTGCAAATGGATGACGTATACCCATGCAATCAGTGTCACTTCGGATCATAAGAAGGCGCTATAGTAAAAAAGTTGAAAACTCGCAATACTTAGCAGCCTCTGTGGTTTTGTTGCTGTAAAATTTGCCTCCCAGCACTGTAATGTGGGTTTGTTTTCCTGTAAGGGGGCTTTTGGTTCACGCGTGTGGGTAACGTGGTCGGACGTTACGTCGTCTGGCGTGCTTCCTCGTGATATTCACCTTTCCTCACGTCTTTGCATTCCACCTTTGTTTCATATTCATCTCGTATCACCGTGACGACTGCTGAAGACCTCAATGTTAAAGCTGTTCCTGCGGAAAATTTTTTCCAAGATTTCGGGAATGTTTTGTGGTTTTGCGGCATAAAACGGAATGCAATTTGTTTACTATCACTGATTACACGTCTGCTTTTTATTTTTTTCATTCTAAATACAGGCATGCTTCAAATTTTCTGTTTATAAACACATTTAAAACATTTTAACATTAGAATTAAGCCTGATCTTAAATATTTCTTGAAGTAACAAGCGAAATGCAGTTTTAAGGGTAATATTAATCTCAACAGATGCACTAAACAGATAAATTGAAAACACATTTTTGACCTTAGTTTCTCATAACCTAAGACCCCGGAAAATTAACATACCTAGTCCTGACTCATATGTACAATCGTTTGTTTATAAAAACTTGGCTACATACAGTATGCGGCAACGTATCTTCCTTTCTTAAAATTGCAATAAAACCCATTATGTGATTTAGAAAGTTTCCATTTTATTTTATAGTGTAGGTACTTATCTAAAGTTTGGGTTTACAAAGTTTTTTAAAATCAAATAAGGTAGGAAACCGCACCCCCCCCCCCCGTCCCATATTAACAGTTTGCTGAGTAAGAGCAGTTAGTAAGTTGGCAATTTCTACCCGGATGTTGACCTTCAGGACGCGTAGGGTCCTTGGACGGTTGACGTAAACGCGAGATATCAAATCACAATATGTATATATATATATATATATATATCACAAGGAGCCAAATCGGGAGAGCGGGCTGGCCACTTCAAATCGCCACTTATTGAGATGAGACGCTCCGGGAAGTGTTCCCTCAAAACAGCCATCGATGCCCCTGAGGTGTGGGCCGTTGCTCCGTCTTGTTGGAACGAAATGTTCCCTAAGTCCAGTTCATCAAGCCGCGGGGACATAAAATTCCTCCAACTTGTTCACATACGCTCTTCACTGTTCCAACGAATGATGGCGAGTGACAGCGGTGGGGAACACAACTTTACACCCACGCCCCTCGAATGAAACCATTCCCGCCCCGCTAAGACGTCTACAGCCTTAATGTCACGCATTTCAAAACAGAAAGTTATGTTACCGCATCCTGTAACAAAACAATTTTTCTATACATTTTGTGTGACGGTTTTACGATACCCCCTCTCTTGGTCACTTGCAAAGAACAGCTTGAATACAGTACGGTAGAGACACAGAAGGAAGCGTAGATCTGCCTGAGGCGACCTGCACGGAGGCCGCCAATCAGGCACGTCTCGTGTCGTCGTGAAAGCTGGATGCCTTGACCGGTCGCACATGGTAATTGGCGGGGCGTGGTTACTCAACCGCTCATCGCGGGCCAGCAGACGACAGCGACGGTGGGTAACGCAACACTCCTTGGCTCCCGTCTGCCCGTGGCGCAACAGAACACTAACTGCTAGCAAACTGTGCACGAGTCACGTGCTGTGTTTCAGTTTGCTCGTCGATTGCGCCAACACCTGGGCCTCCTAGACCACAGGGTTTCCTCAGTCGATGCTCTCAAGTTCAAAGCCGCTTCGAACCATCTCCGGCTCGGACTACTCAAGCATAGACATAAGTAGAGGCGTGCTAATTTCCCGTTATTATCTGACAGCAGACTGAACTCCAAGTTACGGTGTGTTCAACTGACTGAGGCTGTTGACCGGCGGTTTGTGTGGCAAGCCTGAAAGAGTTTTTCAAGCAATAGGTCAACTGTACAATACCTTCTATCCTTCCAGGTCGGACATAAAGAGATACGAAGGTCTGGAACCAATAACGTCATGGAATGTATTCAATTGAGTATAGGCCAGTGAATTCTAGCCTGTTGCCAAATAATAACGCGAAATTTACACGCCTCTTAAACGTAAGTGTCCTTAGAATCCCACACTCAAGCTGTTCACTTTCCAGATTAGAATAGCCTCATCCTGATTGACTTTTTTCGTTTACATAGAAAATAATTTTTATTATTACAGCATATGAGCAGGTTACTCGAAGATAAGAGCATCACACCCAGGAGAGTAGACTTCTGGCTGGGCCTAAGGCGACGTCCGCCACGTTTCCCAAGTGCGAATAATCGAGAGTAGAACTCGCTGGGACTCGAACCTAGAACGCCATGGTAGGAAGTGAGAACTCTAGCCACTGCGCTAACCACGGCCCCTACACAGAAAATAAAACATGAATGTTACTTTTCTAAAGCAAGAATAAATACAATTATGGTCTGTTCACTTTAAAATGAGCACTCACCAACACTTGTAATATCCAAAAACTGTATTTTATTGAGGTCAAAAATGTTTTAGTTTTGAGAGTTGTGAAACTTTTACACAGATTTTTAGAGTCATGGTAGTTTTCATGTTAAGAATATGTATTGTAAAATGGCTGAAAGAAACATTTAACTAGTGCTCACTTTATTGTGAACAGTCTATAAATGATATCGTTCCTCACTGAACTACCAGTACAATTTGAGTAACATAAACACGAACAAAATCGCCTTAAAAACGCAGCTACAAAATTAATAACAGAATGGCCTCATTCTACGTTTATAACCTACACATATAAATGAAGCACGCATTTTTCCCCCTAACTTTAAAATTAACCGAAATTCCTTGGTAATTAATTCAATTAATTTATATGTGCGATGAATAATGCTCTCAAGATATTATTACACACAGCTTGTTTTGATGTCACATACATAATTGTAAGAAATAATGCAATATGGATTGTGCGTATGAGAATGCTGAGGTCTCACGCTTATGAGGCGAGATATAGCCAGATATATGATTGTTCGAAACTTTCCCTCCTAATGACTCATGTTTGTGTTCTGATACATAGTGGCTAGAAACCTATCTTATAGGAATATCACGTTGTCTTCATCATATGTATTATGTGACTGAGCGGGGTGGAGCTGTGAGAGCACAATGGTCTCGAATTCGGAGACATCCGGGTTCAGTCCACTAACCAGCTTTCCTTTTGGTTCCCCAAAAATACTCCAAGTGGATCACGCGATGGTTCCTAAATACAGACCACGGGTACTTGTTTCCTGTTAATCTCTATGAGCAACTAGTCTCGTCTGTAATAACCAAGTTATCCTGTTATGTGCATAGCATTGGGTCGTAAATTTCAAACTTTTGTCATAACATACTTTGCTTTGATGATCAGTATGAAGGAAATCAGTAAACTTCGTCACCCTCTCAGACACCGAGAACAACATGACTTGGATCAGAATTGGGAATCTTATATCTGGCCTTCATTTTCTAAAACCACGATTTCATATATCACACACACGTTATGTTACCTTTTAATGTGCCGCACTTTGTGACACAAACTGCAGAGGGACAGTGTTACAGGATAACAGTACCCGAGAGGTCAGCTAAGAGATGGAAACAGTATTTAAACTTATCTCAAATTCAGCAAACGTTGTTTGGATTGCCGCGAACAGATGCGAAGCACCGATGGTGGGGAAAACATAGGAGTTCGAGAAAAATCAATGACCAAGATTCGCACATGACATATTTTGGTGTTCATAAAAGAGAAGCAAGGTGAATGTAGCTAGGTCAATAGCATACTTGACTCGCCGTTGACAAGTCGCGTGCTCAACCTTTGAGAGGTTGAACAAGGCTGGATTTGCCAAACCATTTCCAGCCGAGTTAACGAATGATATACGCCTCCTCTTGCTTGTAACACGAAACACACAAAAACGATTATTATTAATGTCGAATATTTATGTAGCGATAGGGGACTTTCAGTGAGTGTGGGTAAGTGTGGAGGGTACTTGAGTTGACAGATGTTTGCCTTGAGGCCGAAGAGTCGACCGTGCGGAACAGTTCCGCTTGCTTCACTACGGGTGACGTCACAGAGCTCTTGAGCAAGAGCCCTGCTAGTGCTAACCTGAGACGGCACAGGATAAGAAGAAAGATGGATGAGGGGGAAAGGTGAGGGGTTGGACGCTGTCGAACACCGCGAGAGCAGCGTCAGTCGAGGGGGAGGTCAGGGGTCGCATGCCCTCTGGGAGAGACGGGCGTCTAGAAACACTTTCCCTTCGTGTAGAGCTGCAGTTCGATCCTTGCTCTCCAGTGACTTCCCCTCCTCGTCAGCGCGGCAAAAATCCACCGAGTTTCCAGAAGGCGCTGTGATCACAGCCCTCTTCCGGCGTAGCAAGATGGTAAAACAATACTCTATTGCTCTCAAGCCAGGCCTTTATACACTTATATGAGGAAAGAATAGGCGTGGAAAAACACCACTAGTTTACTGCCATGAAGCTCTATTTTTTTTGTGTGTTTGCTGCATACTCAAGAATATACCTGCTGTAATTAAGCTCAACCCAAAATATTTTAAATTTATCGATCTCTATAACACATTCTGAAAAGTAAATATCTATCTATATGTAAAATGAAGTGTCTCACTCACTCACCTACGCACGCCCCAGACCGCTAGAAGTAGACACATGAAACTTCGAGGGTGGCTTCCCCTTACACCATGCACCCACTAAGAAAGTAATTTGCGAAATTCAAAAATTAAGGGAGGAAAACGAGTGAAAAGTTTTTTCAGTGAATTCTCGATAGAGCTTCAACTCGTTGAGATATTGAAGTGATTTTTGCTTTAAAATAAAGCTTATAAAAATCCACACTACCCAATATTTTAAAAATTTTTCGGAATTCGAAAATTAAGGTGGTGGAAAACAGTAAAATGTGCTTTCAATCAATCTTAGGTATATATTAAACCCGTTGAAATATTGAGATGAGTTTTGCTTCAGAATGAAGCTTACACGTGTCCTTAAGAAGCAGTTTCAGAATTTTTTGAAATCCAACCTTTAAAGGCATTAAAAAAAGAAAACGGGATTTCAGTTAATCATCTGTATCTCTTAAACCTGTTGATATATCAAAATAAGTTTTTAATTTGAATGAAGCTTACGTAAATACCTGAAAATAAAATTTCTTGATTTTTCAAAATTTGACCGTTTATGGGGTGGAAATATTCACAGTGTTCCAGAAATTTCTAAAAACGGGCATAGGTACGGAAAAATAATTAAAAAGAGATTTATTTTTGCCTTCGTACTGATACGTATACATCTTTGGGCACAACCTGTGTTATACACACTGAATTTATTAAGAATTCTGACGACCTAATTTAGGGTAGTCGTTTGGAACACGGTAGGAGGTTTTGGATTCGAACCTTGTGTAAGGAAAGGTTACGGGGGAACTGCTGTGATATTATATACGCACATATTAGTGACAGCTGGCAGAAAAGTAAATTTTCTATTTGAAGCATGAAAATTTAGTGGTAGCTTCCCTTGCAACGTAGGCACCCACTAAGTGTAGAAAAGGGTAAAATGTAATTTCCGTATATCTCGGATATCTCATAAACCTTTTGAGATAACGTTATACTTTGGGGGTGAAAAATCGTAAAATGTGGTTTCGCCGTGTTCTCACTAACTCATTAACATAATGAGCTATCGTTTATAAGTTTTTCCTTAAAAAAATTCCACGGAGGCAAAGCCGTGGCCGGGCAGCTAGTATTTAAAAAGCCATGTCCTTGCTACATTCTTGTTAAACCTGTTGATTTTTCTTGGGTCCTGATGAGCCAGTACTTTACAAAGTATTGAAGTAATTATAAATGTAATTACTACGAATGGCATCACAATGGTAAGCCAGCGTGCTAAAAAATGGGCTGCTCTCTTTGTACTACACCGTAAGAATATTTGTAGTTTTAAACAAAATTCATATAGCAGCAGTGTTTCCGACAGCATAGGTATAACTTTGTACTAAGTAGTATTAATAGTGTAACCACTTATAATGTAAAATTAACATTCATCGAGACATTTGTAAATTATGCTTGCTCTAAATTACATATGCCATTAGATTAAAAAAGATAGTCACTGTTGTAGTAACATTTTACAAACGGGAAAAAAATACTTGCACAAAGTTTTTTTTCTTCAATCTACCAATACATACATTTACAAGTGCACGATGTATAATACATCTTCAATTTCACTTATTGCTCGCTGGTTTGTTATATTCATTACTGCTCAATTAAAACGCTAGTTGAATATTTTTCGAGTTTCTGAAGTAATTTGAACCTGCACCCCTTTACTTATTAATCCACCATCATAACCATAAGATGATTAAATGAGTAACAGATACAAGTTGATGCCTGTGGATTACATTGTAATATACCTTTGATGTTCTCAGCTAATTGGTAATGTGTTTGGTTAAGTGACTTACTATAGTGATTTATGATTCTGATTATTTACGAGTAATTCATTTAAAGGACTTCATTGTAGTTTAAAAACGCATCTTGGGCAGCTTACTCAATTCTCTGGTTGCAAGTGTGTGTTATCTGCACCAGTGTTCGAATCTTAAAATTTGTCCGGATGATTACACTAACTACTTTTTTTTTTAATTTTGCATTTTTATTTTAAAGTTTTTTTTTCTGCTGCTGTATTTACATTAATTACTGAAAAAAATTACGAAACATAATAAAAAGTACACTCAACAATTTGAATGTTCGGTACCTTAAACTGCTGACAGTAGAAAAAATGTTTTTACATTTTCTTTAGAGAAAAATTCTCGGCAGCTAATCTCCAAACAATTTTAGAAGTTATTATCCGGTCGTTGATTTGAATTAAACTTTTACAAATATTACTTACAACACAAATCAGGAGATAAACACAATCTTAAATTTAGTGATAGGATAAAATGTTTTTATACAATCACTGCAGCTTCATCTACAAATGACGATGGAAATATAAAAATTTCAAAGACATGAGCGGTTTTCTTTTCCTTTCAACCACTTATTTTTTAAACCAAAATATGTAAATGCAAATTATAATAACCGTAGCTGTAAAATTACCCGACATAACTTATGTTTAACTGGCATGTTGCATTTGAACGATGAAATTAAAAAAAATTACGCAACCGTAGAAAAATTACGCCAGTAGGATAAATGACACTACAGTAAAGGTTTTCTGCAACAGACGCAATGCAAATTTACATAAAACTATAGAAGGTGGTGGGCCTAAAATTGCTACAACTAAAATTTAACTGGCATTACTTCGGTTAACAATGATGAAACTGTAAATATCTACGCAATTAACGCGCAAGTTTTTGTTTATAAAGCTGTAAATCTACTGTTTCTTTTTTCAACAGGAATGTCTAATCCTGTTTAAATTTTCCGCTACATTTGTATACAATTACACACAATGCAGCTGGTTTTGAAAAGTATACACACAAAAGTGTTAAGTTACCAAATTAATGAACGTGTAGGCTACTTTTGTATTTTTTTTTTACAGTGAAGTTTCGAAGTCTGTAATTTTTTCGCTGACTAGCCAAATTAAGTATCAGAAGTTGCCGAATATTGTACAGTTTTGGCGTGAGCAAGGGGAAATACGCATTGTAGTGCTCCGCTTGGTGATTAAGCGGTTACAACTTCATGTTAGCCCGACCCAATGAGGCTGGAGGGAGCGTATCTCTCTCCGGCAGAAGTAGACTTACTCCTGTCGACACGATGGCTTGTCGACCGGGCCGGCAGGGATGTGGTACGGCGGCTGGCCAAGCCTGAAACTGCCGAATGATAACAGATAAATTGTCTGTTGCACCGTAGCTCCTAAACGAATAAACCGATTTTGACTTAGTTTATTTTTTGTTTGTTTGAAAGATGACTTGATCGAGAGTGTTAACTATATGATTCAAGAAAATCTGGTCAGCCGTTTGAAAATCATCAGCTCTTTTATAGTTGTTGAAAGAATGTAAGCAATATATTTTTAATTTTTAATGATATCGCTTTCGGACAGCAACTAACTTCTGCATTGAGAATAGGAGAATATTGCAACAGGAATAAAAAAGAGTTGGAAAAAAATATGAGACGGTGTTTTTCACTGTCTTTTAATAAAGACTATACTTGGTTGTTCGTAGTTTCCAGGGTATTTAAAGAAACTCCATAAAAGATCCTGTAGCAGTGAGGGCTTGACTGGAATGTACAAAGAAGTCAGTAATATATATGAAGGTGCGACAAGTACTGAGCCACACCGAATATAACCGAATACATCCTAATATAATAACATGTACATTAATTCTAATACTTACTCGCACTAGGGTTCCGAGATAGGCTGGCAGGAAATAAAAAAAACATAGCTTAAAAAGTGCTTATTTTACCATGAATAGCATGTGAAAGAAAAACGAAACGCTCTTTGAAGTGGGGGAAAACGAGTCTAGCGTGAAAGGAGGGGAAGTTAGTTTAGGTTAGTTAAGATTAGTTTAAGTTAGTTTAGATTGCCCAGACTCAAACGTCGGTTTTGTTAGATTAGGAGACTAGAATTGAAATTAATACGCGGTGCTGCAACAGCTCGCGCCTGCGCAGAACCGTTGAGGTAGCTGCATTTCTCCAGCTAGACTCTTGTAGTGGTGAGACTGTAATCGAAGACGAGAACTGTTTCCCACAAGACGCTGTACACCTAATCGCCAGTCACGCAAGGTGGTCTGCTTCAGAGATTGTAAGGCACGGGCCGCGGTAATGCTCTGTAATTGTGGCGAAGGTTGAAGGAACTGCTGATGGGAGAGGGAAGAGTATTCAGAAGATCGTGTCTGCGGCAGACACCCACAGCGCTGCCGGAAGCAGGTGCTCTTGACCCTGATACGTACTCCAACGCGGCCCGTCTCTTTCAACTCGCGTGGAGCGCTTTCACTGGCCAGGGCTTGCGGCACTCGTGATGGCTCCGGCACTCACTCACTTCTTCGGCATTAATGTCGTGACTGTTGATGCTGCGAGTGTACAGCGACCGTACATAGCGCGCAAGGTCGCTCATTAGGAAGAGAAGGGACACGAGGTCGTCCACTCCCCTGAAAAAAATGTTTTCCTCGTTTGAACGTTTTGATCTTAGTACCTTGGACATACACATGAAATATTCTAATTCTTTGGCATCAGGTCGAGCGATATGGCTCAATAGTATAGGCAGTTCGGAATAAAATGAGTACTTTTGAAACCCTAGTTACTTTTTTTTAATTTCAAGCCATTTATAGTTTCCTGCCACTTTTAAATACAAAGATACCATCCAAATAAACAATCAAAGCATATATATTCTACCGAAATTAAAAGCTGACATCTGAGTTCAGAACAAAAAATATTTTTAAAATTATCATTCTATACAAGGTGGTCTTAAAAAGTGCTCACTTTATTTCGACCTCCTATTAAACACTGGGCTCGCATTCGGAAGGAACTGGGTTAAATTCACGCTCCGGTTTTTCTTATTTCATCTTACCAGATTTTTTCCCCTTAGAAATCATCACCAAGCTTTTGCAGGAATGGTATTACTTTACAGGCCATGGCGGTAGGAACGAAGCGGGGAAGGGGGGGGGATTGTACGGGTCAAGCTCAAACACCCCCCCCCCCCCAAATCACCTTAAGGAAATTGCTAACAAAACCCCATTTTGCCATTTGAAAACCAAATTTTCACGGGGGAGGGTCCCGGACCCCACTTTATAAGGAGAATCTATGATACCTGATAACATCCTAAATTCGGCGCTCACTACAAACACAAATCCTGGCTATGGCTGTGATGGGATTCCTTTCCCGTATTCTGTATAATTCAATAGTTTCATTAGGCCTGATGGTGTAATGACATCATCGCCTTGACGTTAAACCCAACATCATAATTATCTGTATTTCATTAAACAAACTTGTGTCTTAGATTTTACTAGAATAACAAATAAATGCGGGTTTTTGCACATCAGAAAATCACTTCATTTAAGCTTGCCCGTGCTATTTTCTTCGCTCCATTTCCGTTGAATAGGTCTCGATTTTCACAAGTTGGAAATATGGCGGGTTTTCTCGGGGAACTCACAAGCCGTTACATTTCACCATTGCTGAATATTAACAATGTATCATTTCCATACAAACGCTTAAAACCTCTCCACTCCACGAGTGTTGTTGACAGTGTGGAAGAATTGAAAATATTCTAAAAAATGTTTAATACATATTTCACATAGGTCTATAAAATCTCGATCTTAAATTGTTGAATGTTTTCTGAACAAAAGCAATGAGCCAATAAGTTCTATACTTACTGATAAAGTAAAATAAATTCTTGTAGAGGACCTACTTCAGGTATAGCGGAAGTTTATGGCAGCACAAATAAAAAGTTAACGACGTGTGAGATAACTGAGAGTTCTTTAGTTCTATATTCAAGTACTAATTCTAGACACATTTAGGCATTCGTATGGAGTTTTACTGTTTCAAATAAATCCCCTTTCCCGTTTCCAAAGTACAACGAAGTATGAAGTAATAAACCCAGTTGTTTTCTCAGTGGACGGCTCCACATCACAAAACTTGTAAACTATAAGACGTATTTTTATTGGCTGATTAATACACGTCGACACCTACATCTGCTGTGGAATTAAAGTAAAAAAAACCGAACAAATCTCATGAAACAGCTGGAGCTACGAAGTAATATCTCCAAATACGACATTTTTAAAGGACATAAAAAAAACTAATCTAATAATACTACAGAAACTAAGGGCCAAAATACTGGTTCGGAAAAAGTGGCTCACTCAAATTAAAAAAGCACAAAAATGAAACGACAAACGATCGCTTCATTGTATATTTCATATGGTTGTATAATGTTGGTTATACTAGCGATACTATCTCGTATTTACATTATCGCATTACATGTTCTTCGTCGACCGTAAACCAGTTTTTTTTTTAATACAATACACCAAGTGGAGCTATCGTTTCCCCCTAGATCTAGGGAAGACAGATAATGAAACGGGCTGTTAATAAATAATTTGTTGAGTCGCGTTTTGGGTTTTCGTCGGAAGGTAATACTTATACATTTAGTAGGGGAAGTAGTTATACATTGGAAAACTTTTTTTAAATTTTCCGTGCTTATTTGTCTCAAGTTTTTTATAGAAATATTTACTTCGCCGATGGTTACCTGTGATACATTAAATATTGTGCCCATCACAGTGATTATCGAAAGTTCGAGTCACTTGCCGGAAATATTAATAACTGCCAGAAAAGTATTCCATGGTAGATATGTTCATGTTTCTTGGAACACGACCTCTTTCAAGTAATAAAAATGTTTTATGGTAGGACTCACATTTATGAACAAAACTTGCATGTCTATGTACATTTAACTACTCAGCTTCGAATATATTACGTTTTGGGAAAAAATATTACATACATCTTGATAAAAACAAAAACATAAATTTATGTTGGCGTGAACATATGCCAAGATAATGCTTTGCCATTGTTTTACAGTGGTAGCTTTGTGTTTATTTTCGTTAAATTAATGAGCGTCATACAAATATTGACAAATACATTCAAGATCTCTCACAAATCAATATGCATAGTAATATTATTTTATTCTGAATTCAAATATAACATGGCTTAATGTCATGAAAAGTCTCAACAATGAATGTAGTTTTAATTTTTAATCATGGTATGGCTGAGGACAATACAAAAAAAAAATCATCCATGCATTTTAATCTGACGAAAGAAGTGGAACAATGTTATCTTAATCTGAAGAAGAAGAAGAAGAAGCGATGGCTTTATATATTTTGACATTTTTCCTTCGTATCCATCAGCTTGATCCTTTCAAAGATGACACCATTAGTTCAATATGTTTCTTGCGTTGAATATGTTGTAGAACCTGTACCTATTCTTTTCCTAACAATAAATTTTCATTTAATTCCTTTTCTATCCCTTGATCTTTAGGATGTCTTCCTTCTCGGTGTGTCTGTTGAATTTATTTCTTTGATAGTTATTTCCTCGGGTTTGCTTTTGGACAGGGGTAAAATTTTCCCGGTGAATCTATTTCAGTTCCTTATTCGACGAAATTTTGTGGAGCAGGAATTTTTTTTTTGGCTGGCTTGAGCTTGAAGCCGTATTCATGATTCCACTTCCCAGTAATGTACTCTCATGTTGTGGAGATGGTGCTGGGAAAGAGACTGATTCTATATTCTTCACCTCGGGGTAATGGTCAGCCAAAGTTCAGTATACAGACTTGAAAATTAAACTATTTTTTGATAAATTAATTAGTTCTTCTCAGTCGAGCCATGTACTGACAATATAAAAAGAAACACGCTAAATAAAGAGAGTGTACATTTTTGATGCCCCTGGGGAAGAGTGCGGAGGACGTGTACACCCCTGTCAGTGGATGATGGGTCCTCGCATCCTCTCTCCTCTGCGGCACTTTCACTGGCGCCTGTAGAAGAGTAAAGTTCACAAGACCTCTCACAATCCCAGTTAGCGAGCCACGCGAGTTGTGCGGTGCAAGGGCTGAGTCACCCAGCGCCTGCGCAGTCTCATCACTTCCTGGCAGTGGCGTAACTAGTATTTGTGTAAGAGAGGTAGGGGAAGAGGGTTTCAATATGGACATTTGATAAAGGAACGTCGATCGCACATTTGAGGGTGTTAAAGTGGGATAAAATCATATTTTCACACTTTTATGAAACAGTCTTAATTTTGTAGATGGCTTTTGAGAACAGTTTCCTCTTACGAAACAATTTTTGCTCTCATGGTTTACTCACACAGGTGCGTCAAAGGCAAAATTTGCATGTTACGCTGTCACGAAAATAGTGAAAACGAATTGCGTTACTTTAGTGAAATAATTCCCAGTGACGTAACATGCGATGTACAATGTAACAAAAAAAAACTCTCCCAGGGAAATACTATTGTAGTTTAAAAAAATTGCTGAATTTGCAGCTAATTTCCTGTACTTTTGCAAAGAATATACAAAAGTGGCTCTATGATTTCATTTTGGAGGGGATAATGTTTCTATTTTGTAAACGAAAGTTTAGATTTTCTAATTGCAGCACAGGAGGAATTAATTACAAATTAATTCAATTGAATCAGTATTATGACTTTTTAGATAATAATTAATTTCAGATACAAAATCATTACCACGACCTCATCATATCAGTGTGGTGGTTGGAGGTGGGAGGGGGGCAGATGCCATATCCTCTATGATCCCCCCGACGTTTGTTTTCTAGATCCGCCCCTGGGATTATAGCAGAGGTTTCATTTTAATCAGGATAGTATCGGGAGACAAATATGACGTGTGTGAACACTGTAGCGTTACCGATACTAATTACATTATTTTGCCATTGAAAATTACTAAAATGTTTCCTACCATCGCAGCTGTAGTGAACCCAGCAGTCATCAGTAGACTCGTGCAAGCAGTGTTGCCTACGTGATAGATACTACAACGCTGCGCAGAAACTTCGTGTGTGTTTTAACGAAAACTGTACCTTCTACGAACTTACCAAGCGAACCAAATACACGGCCCGAAACGTGCGAAATGTCAGAAAACAGGATCCTCCGGTCACAGCAACTTCTCCCTGGGGAAAGGGGAGGGGGGATGGCGGTCCGGGAGGAAGGGGGATCGACGGAGGAAGGATGGGAGGTGTGTTCAAATTCGGTTCGGGCACGACACCGCCCGCGGCGAGGGCGCTACGCGCCCTCAAAGTTGGGCAATTTTGGGGGACGGATGCAAAAAACTTTAGTTCGTGAGTAATGAATAGATTGAACATTCTTCCAGTATGTAGTACACTAATTTATACGTACAGTACAAAAGAAAAACTATACAAACAAGGTAAGATTGGAGAAAAGGCACGACGAAGAAAGTGTTACACAGCGAATGGAAGGAATGTTACAAACTGAAATCGCAGATAATTTACACTACAGCTCCCACTTTACCATTTATATACAAATTTTGGTATTTCAAGTTGTAATATATGCTTCAGAGAATAAATACAAAATGTTTGTTTGCTTGCAGAACCAATTTAATGTATATGTTCTTCAAAATTTTTGCGCTAAATTTGCTTTGCTTGCTAAACGCAATTTGTAAACAGTGATAGAAAAAATTAGTATATTATTTTTTCTGTCTCTGTTTACAAATTTCCGACCCACAAACAATTTCTGGTGCTACTCCACCGTACTCATGCCTATTTTAAACTATTAAAGCATTCGTCAGATTCGACTCACAGAAAACCGAAATCATAATGGCTAGAGAAGGGGAGCAAACCCGGTTTCTGCAGAATGCGAGTTCAGCGTGTTAAGGTTGCACCACACTGCTCGGTCCAACACGTAGACTTAACGGTCTGCTCACTGAAAGGGATTTCTAATTAAATATATGGCGAAATACATACTTACTTGTAACAAAATATTTTGTAACCAAAACAAAATATCGAAAGCAGCACACGCTGTATTTTGCCCAACAAAATATTTAGTTTATTTAGCGAATTTGACAATAAATATTTGGTTGGAGCAAAAGCAACAATTTGTTTTGGAGGTACACACACGTATATTTGTTTGCGGCACCTAAATCTTAATGTTTGTGCTCCTCTCAGACTCTAACCAAACCTTGAGAGTTATTTTGCTATTAATCGACCATTAGCATTATAGTTGGATTTTAATCATGATAATTCTGGTACAAACCAGCCCAATAAAACAATACCTACACAGTGCAAAAAATAAAGGCGTAAAATGTGTTAGCATCTTCGTAAATGTCACGTATTTTACGAGCTATACACATCTTCGGATGTCAGCCACCAACGTTCAATATTGACCGCGGATGCTAGAGAGCGATACTCAATACAAGAGGTTCCGGGTTAGATTATCGGTGGCGATCAATAGCGTGTGTTGTCCTAGCTAAATATTACACTTAAACAACAAAATAAAAACAACTAATTGATTTTCTTCTAGCAACACAAACATTTATTTCGCCGTGCGCGAAAAAATTATTTGGTTGCGCCACGTAAATTTTCCTCAGCTCTACTAAAGCTTTCACTGAGTGAGCGTCAGTTGCAGAGAAGCGACGTGTCACAATGATGCAACACGCAGATGAGCGCCTAAGCTCGGCCTCGTTCGCACCGGTCATTCAAGGTCGAGTTCTACCACTGCCCATCGACTCCTGACCAAGGCGTCAAGGATCATGTTTGTGCCGCTGACATCTTCGCCGTCATGCTTAACATCAGCCATGGTACAGCGCGCGCCGACATCCCGCGTGTCAGTTTTCCCGCCTGAGAGCATTTTCTAACTGCGTTTAGTTGCTTGGACATACTCCATTGCGAAATAAATGACTGTCAAAGAAAACTAAACATAATAGAAAAAACATAAATATGCTTTAGTTTATGTGTTTCTAATATCTTTAGTTTCCTTTGACAGTTATTTATTTCGCAATGGAGTACGTCCAAGCTACCAAATCCAGTCATGCACACCCATTGCGCAGAACTGTCAAAGACCTTAACATTTTCTAAGGTCATATTGTCAAGTAAGAAAACTAATAAAGATACATATTGGGCTCACATGGTGGCGTCAAACGTTAACTATTCGCTAAGGTTGTATTTATACACGGTGTTTATTACTTACACCGCAAACACAATGATGCGACGGATGCGACGCAAAACGGCGCGACGAAAATAACAAACGATAGCCAATCAGCGTCGAGGCGAACGCGCTGACGTCACAGACACCTCGACGCTGATTAGCTGACTGTCTTCCCTTCTTCGCGTCGCTTCTGTCGTGCCATTGTGATTCCGGCATTACTCGACGTGTTCACATTGTCAAGTGGCGGTAAGATACCTACAATATATCTTGAAGGAAAAGTAATAGTCTTGCCTACGCGTGTTCAATACATGTCGATTCATCCGGAACGAAAGTCTCATATTTAATTAACGTCATGAAGACAAAATATGTAGGCCTATTTGCTGCAATCCTTAACAAACGACTGGTCAAGTTTCGCAATTACTTCTTGAGGCATTCATCACCGAATGATTTATATAAGTAGACCAAGCAGGAGGCCAATTAAGACCATGGGCACATATTTACGATGATTTTGTCAAATAATGATTTTGGCTGGTTATTGACATAATTAAATTTTATCATATTTTTATAAAAAAAATTGCAAAAAATATTTTAAACTCATCGATGGAACGTTTGTACGCTATATACTTCCTTTTTTAAGATTTTAAAGATAATACTAGCAAAATAGTATAACAGGAGTCTATGACCTTAAACAAACTTGAACTTTCACCAATAAAACGGCAGAGAGCTCCATGCACTCACCAGGACCCCTGCAACCGCTGTATGACTGACTGCCAGCCAGCTACGCCATGGAAGTCAAAGGCGAGATGTTAAAGGTGAGGGACACACGCGGGAAACTACCACAATGTGAAATTCTTGATGAACTTGACCGCTGGTGGGTCACGTTCACTTGGTTCGGAACCTACTCTCACAGCGACTAAAAACTTTAGCTCCTACTTGGCAACCAATCAGTTTGGAGCCAGCATATGAGGAACGTGCACTGCCTATACCCCCACTCTCACCTCATATTTAGGAAAGGGTGTGCTGGGATTAGAGTCAATTGATTGAAACATGGTCGTGCCTG
>PNEQ01006987.1:0-63681 GCA_003012365.1 Medauroidea extradentata
GCGGCACGAGCGGTGAGTTCCTGTTGGTTTAGGGAAGGAGAGCGATCCTTTACCTATCTCCTGTCTCGCCTTACCCTAACCCTTCCACTCGTCTCTATTTCTGTATTGCTGTATTTCCTTGTTCTCTATTCTAATAAACTCTTGTTACCTTCCATCTCTGGCTTATTTATCTTCCCCTTCCCAGGCTAAACTGGTAACAATATGCCCACCAAGCCAAAATATAGCACGAGGATAGTTATTAAATTATAATTTCATATTTCTACATGCACGTAAAAATTTTTAACTTTTAGTAATAATCTGCCCTAATTTTGAGGAAAGTGGTCCTATTAATTATTTTGGTAATTGCTTGTTTCTTTTCCAGTTTCTAGAGCAGAAATCTCAAAACATTACGATGTTATTGAAATTGTTGATTAAGTCTTGAATAATTTTATAAATTATGAATACTCTACTAGATAATTATTTAAGTATAATTATTCAGCAACGATTGCTGTTGGAAGTAAACATGAAATAAAATCAGTTTTCAAGGATCAACCAGCAAAATCCTAAGTCCTCTTACATATTCGTTTGGGTTTACCACAGGCTGCAATAAAATTTATTTGTAAGGTAATTATAGACCTATAGGATACTTCTTTTACGGTAACTTAATGTCACGTAATTTAAAGTCAATAGGCTTAAATCGAATGTAGTAAAGGAAAAAATAATAGAGGTGTATACACATTCTAAGATTCCTTAAAGTTTTAACTATTGACAATTCTTAAAAAGAAAAACTTATTCTATTACATTAGTTCTGACATAATATATTACTTCAGTAACTTTGATATGCCTGATTATGTTGCTAGGGTTTGAAGTTGATTTTAAGAGACAATAATTCCAGTCAGTTTGTACATACTGTGGTGTTTTATCATTTTAATACTAGAAATACTTTGCTAAAAACGGTAGAAATGAAACGCCGCCCAAAGAAATCTGGAATTTATATTTGGACCGATGATTAAGTTCTAAAATTTACCACGCTTAAATTACGTCGTTTCTAAAAATCAAAATCAAAATAAGAGCATCGTACAGAAACAATGCACAATAGTACAAACACATTATAATACAGACACTTGCAGAAATTTCTACGCATTCTTTTTGCGTGGATACCTATTTACGTAATTGACTTAACATAGAAAAGAACGTTTGTGAAATATATAACGAGCATAAACATTAGTGTGCAATTTAATAAATCTTTTGAAGCAGGAATGATTTGTAATATCAGGTATAGCAAATCAAAGAAATCTAACTTGTGAACGAGCTACGTGGCACTACGGCAACACGCTGGACTCGCATTCGGGAGGACCCGGGTTTAATCTCCGGCTCCGGCAATCCTGATTTCGATTTTACATAATTTTCCGAAATCGCTCGGGGTGTATGCTAGGATGGGTCCTTAACAAAGGCCATGGCCCACCTCCTGTCATTGTACCATGTTGAGTTTCACAGTTTCTAACGACCTCGCTGTCGAAGAGACGAAAAGCCCACTTACCTTAAGCCCAGTACATTTGGATATATTTCTGGAACAAGATGGTGTACATCTTCTTGTACAAGGTGACTTGCACCGTGTGACTGGCTAACTTGTATGCAAGTAGCGTGCATGCAAGGTCTTGCATTCTAGCTGGAATCATTTAGATGCGGTTCTAATTTTCATACAACTTCTCGTGGAAGTCGTTTGCTTATGTTTTCATTTGGCTAGTTTACGTACTTTAATTTACTCCATATTGTATTTATTTGAGAGTGGAATACAACCTGAAGCCTTGTATAGTCACAAAAAATTTATTTATCAGTTTATCTCTTGTATATAAGTGATATCTTTCATAATTTAAAATTATAAATTCCATAACATTGATAATTTTATGATAGTACGATAATTAAAAAAAAATAAAAATAAAAAATGACCTCATATTTTAAACCCTTTTTTTTTGCATATAGGCACATTCAAGCTAACATGCAAGTACTATCGTGTGTACGGTGCGTTCATGAAGTTTGCATACAAGGAGGTGTACACTTTCTTGTTCACGTTTTCGGGATCACCTTCTTGGTCAAAAAAGATAACCGTGTGTACTGGGCTTTCACTTACCTAACACATGAATAATCGGGTTGAATAAAAGAATTCCTGAAGATATGTAAACTGTTTTCAGTTTCCATAAATTGATTATGTAAACTATATTGCTGGCTCATTTACAGAAACGACGAAATGTTTCGATACTTGCAAACCTTCTAAGAGTTTTAATCGAGTGAAAATCATTTCGTTACTTGACGAGGAATTTTTTCTTATGGTGTCACTTTTACCTAAACATAGGGGAAAGCGGCCTGTAGTGATCCCTACGGATAAAATGACTCATTTCTGTTTTTGTAATTACTGTTGACATCATTTACCGACAGCTGCCAGAACTGAAGTTCCTTCTAAAACCACGAGTACGTATACAAATATTGGAAATTTCTCAATTTTCAAATGTATTTATATTATTTTTATTTTAAATGTATTATATTTCATTCTAATTTCATTGAATTTTGTTTCGTTGAATTTCGTGTGGGGTAGGTTGAAAAAAGGATATTTTATTATTTTTAATTAGTTTATTTTTCACAGAATTTCTTGGTTTTATAAAATCACTCTTTTAATTGACATTCATGTTGTTAGGGAATTGTTTTAGTATCAGTTTTCATGCTCTGAGTAGTACAGTACAATACTCCATATTTTAAGTAGGCTACAACGCCACAAACTGACAGGGTCAATACTGAATGTTTCACAGTTGCGCATTGTTGGCGGGAAGACTGCACGCCAGTTATACGATGTGACACGCGTGTCTTGTTCGCCTTTAGCACTTCCGCGTTCCTAGGCCTTGGAAGTACAAGCAAGTATCCACAGCCAGGCGTCCCGTCTATAGCTAAGTACCCTGTCGTGAACACTGCGGCTCTGATATTCATGAACCACAGTAGGTAAAACAGGAATCTGGGTGGCCAGACTTAGATTCGAACTCATCTCCTCATGAAAGAGAGTCCTTTTACTTACAACTGTGCCACATAGCGGTGGAGCTACATCGGATTTAGCATTACACGGTGGAAAGAAAGTAAATTTATCTTAAATATTTTAGGTATAATTCCGTAAATTTCAGTTATAGAAATTTTTTTTTCCCATAACATAACATGTAAAAAAAAGTACTGCACTGTACGGTAAAATTCACATTACAAGAATGCGAAACTACACGAATACGCAAGGGAAAGTTATCGTACGACATACCGGTATGTAGAACTTTTGCGTATTTTAAAAACAAAATTGAAACAGAATGTTCAACATACGTTAGGAAAGTAATGTCCATCAACACTCCTCTGTGATTTAGTGGTTAGCATACTGTGTCTCGTATTCATTGTGTAATGGTTTTATTTCCACTTCTGCTCGAATCGTCATTATAGTATTATTAAATGAGTTCTGTTTTATAAGAAAAATATCAATAAAACATTCTTAACAGCGTCCAAGTTTACCTTTTTCTTTATTTCTCATGTATTTTACCATACATTTGCTAGGTAGGTTTACCACACAAATGTGCGGCAATTTTCCCCTACACGTAAGTCTAAGTGTTTTTTGCTTCCCATCCATGTACGGGAATTGTACTTTTACAGTGTATGTTACGAGTCGTAGACCTACATAGTTGTAAGTGATATCAGAAGTATTCTCGTTCGAAGCATTAGTCAGCCAATGTATAAAAGAAATATAATATAATTGCGGAGCTTATTAATTAATTTTGGTTGAAACATTTTCAGGAAATTTTTTTTATTTGAGTTTCTTTAACGACGTCAGTTCTAAAAAATAATGTAAGATGTAATTATTTTCTGCGATTTAATTTGTGGAACTTTTCTCAGAAATCACGGTAGTTTTTTATTGTAGTTCATGCACATGCATTCTTGACACTGTACCAATGACATCCGCAAACCTCTCGCGAAGATATTTTCGGATAGTAAAATTAGTTTCAAATCAAATCACGAGTATTTTTTGAAATTCGGTCATTATATAGGCCTAGATATTGTCACATTAAAAATTATAAAAATACAGTTTTCCATTTTTGTAGAGTTTGTGGTTTCAAGGCCTTATTATTTTTCTAAAAACTATTTTTAATTTTGTACTCACAAGTAAAACATACACCGCATAGTTTTCTACTAGAGAAGTATGTCAGAAGTAAAAAAGATCGCCCTGTAAATGCGTAGGACCAACCGTTTTCGCGTAAATTTCATAAAAAGAGTGGACTGTAGTAAGACAGTTCTTACCACGTAGGCAATACGGCATACACGTTTGAATGGCTGGCTGCCTTATCACTGCTATGACTGAGGGATGGGATCATAAAATACAATAACACAAAGATCTGAACAATGACAGAGAACTTGGAAAGGAATCGGCCATGACCAATATCAAGGGATTCAACCCATCATTCGCCTGTAGTGATTTCGGGAAACCATGCGAAACAGGAACAAGGCTGGGTGGAGTCGGGAATCGATTCCGTAAATTCCTGCAATGTGATACACTTGTACCACCTCGCTCGTTGACAAGAATGGAGGAATATGCACTTATTGCACACGTTACATTAACAATAAAGTATTCATACATTCGCAATAATTTGTCTGTGTGCTTTAAGGTAACGTGTGCTTACAGACATACTATACGTATTCCTCACGTTCTTGTACATGTTTCGCTGTAGTCGACTAACGAGGATTACATACGAAAGCATTGGGTCGTGGGCAGTTGCGAGAATAATCCAGTTCTGGTATTAACGTCATACTAATCAATAAACATGTTTGTATAACAAGGATATGATTCTGGCAGTTCATATAAAAATCCGCAGTAATTACGACATCTCGAACAAGCGAGGTGGGACATTAAAAGTGAGGACACGAATTGGAAATTTTGTGAGTTCGTCCAGAAGAACACGTAATAATTAAATGTTATGTAATCGTATCCAATAGGTGTATTATACTCTACCATTTTATAACGTTCGAAATGTATTAGAGTACACAACAGTGAATTCAGTGAACATAAGGATCCAAACACACTAAAGTAATATTTTCTTATTTATATTACAATCGTTGAAGTATTTTCACAGCAATGAGTGATTAAGAAAACAAAATTTATGTATAGACAAACAGAAAACAGACCATCGAAGACAGATCGTGACATGACGTCGTACACACAAATACTGCAGTATAACATGGAATACTGCTGACGACACCAAAATCTCTGCCCAAAATAAAATAATTTGTTTAATTCATGTCTTCATTAAAGTTTACTGGCCGTCCTAATAACCTAACATGAAAGGATTACTGGGAAAATAAGTTGTGAATGCTCTCAAATATTATGTGGAAGTAGAAGTGAAAATAAGGGTAGTTTAGCAAGTTCTGATAACAAAGTGCAGGAGGACGACAAACCAACGTGCAGCGTACACATACGGCTAATTAATATTCTCTATTTTGTCTATCAATTACTGATAGCTTTCACTTACTAACTATGCTCAGATAGACTATTTAAATTTCAGGGGTCCCTGTGAGTTTAAACAAAATACGTCCAAAAATATTACTCAACTGTTCTGTTCGAGGAAACGCGACGGCGGGACGTTAACACTACTAAGATGGAGGTTTTACAGGGAATTCTTAGTTTTTATACCTCCCGATGCAACATGGGAGGCTCTCAGCAAGTCTTCTGGACTGGCCAGCGGCACACTCTTCCTTCATTCCTTCAGTGGAACTCAAAAGTGCAGGACTTTGACACGGGGCAGCTCAGTGGCTCACACACGTCCATTCACCTCCACAGTTCATAGAACAGTTCCTTCCTTCAGTCGCGTCCGTGCTTATTCTTTGCCAACTGCACCCGACAAAGATTATGTAAATCTCTACTGCACTTAAAATTATTTTATGCCTCGCCTAATCACTCCAGTGCTACACTAACCTGCTCTATTACTTATGTACGGAGAATTCTTTACAAAAATAAATACAAAAAAATGAAAGAAGATTAACACTTACACATTTTAAGTAATAAAGTCCACCCCAATATAAAAGAAATACAAATAACATTTAATTGATGACATTAACATGAACAGGATTTAAAGTTTAAATGCCTGTAATCAAAGGCTCAAACCTACATTTTACAACTGCTATTTACAAAAATACCAGTACCTTAATGCACAGACAGTTCTAAAACATTTTGTTACTTGTACTCAGGAGCGTCATTTGGGGCTACAGGGGGGGGGGGCAAATGCCCCCCCTGGATTTAGAATTTTATGTGTATACATATATTTTTTGTATTTTTAAATGTAAATAATGCTAACTTAAGGACATAAAACTGAAGTTGTATTATTAAAGTATCTAATTTATACATGCTTAATTAATAAAAAAGATGCAACAAGGTCACTGTCGCCAGAAAACAAAATCTTGCCCCCCCCCCCTAGAAAAACCTGAAATGACGCCCCTGCTTGTACTGTAACCTCGTTTGTGATAACGTTATTCAACAACATTCGTCCATTCTCGTCAACGACCAAGGTGGTGCAAGTGTATCACGTTGCAGGTATCTACGGGTTCGATTCCTGACTCCGCCCCTTCTTGTTCCTGTTTCCCATGGTTTCCCGAAATCACTCAAGGCGAATGATGGGTTGAATCCCTTGATATTAGTCATGGCCGATTCCTTTCCCGGTTCTCTGCAATTGTTCAGTTCTTTTTGTTACTGTATCTAATGATCTTAGCTGTTGATGAGATGTTAGGTCTCCATTCTCTCCCATCCCTCAGTCATAGCAGTTGATAAGGCAGCCAGCCATTCAAATGCGTAGGCCCTATGTCGTACTGCTACGTAGTAAGAACTGTCTTACTGCAGTACACTTTTTTTATGAAATTTACACGATAACGGTTGGTCCTACGCATTTACAACAAGGCGACCTTTTTTACATCTGACGTACTTCTCTAGCATAAAACCGTATTAAAGGTTCGTAATTCCTGATGGTAGAAAAGTGGCATGTAATAAAATAGGTAGCCCCCTAGTATTTCGTATTAGGGTGCAAGGTACGGATGTGACTCTAATGTGTATTTCAAGGTCCCGGTGGTATTAAAGAATGCTCAACTTGTCATCATTAAATGCTTCTTTATTTCCATTATTTTACAAAAATACACTTAAAATTTTCCATGATAAGGTTTCATACCACCCTTAATATTAGTTTTAGGTACAAAGTGTCCCATAGCCTATATTTTCTATTTGATTCGTCATAAGGAATCACCTCTCGAAGTTTTTCGGTCGAATTCAGCTGCATCCTGCATAAATAAACGTCCGTTGATAAAATATCTACTCGGCGAAAAATTATTGCCGAATTTTGGTGAGTAGTTCAGATTTTATTGACGATAGATTATACCAGTCGTCCGTTCGATATCGTACCTTTTCATACACCTTAAGGGTTTCATCGCAGGAACTTTTGAGGCTCCATGCTGCGTGTTACTGTGGGGTGTTCACTTTCAAAACTGTAACTTATATTTATTGCATGCGATAGAAAATTATTAAGTTTGCAGCCTTAAAACTCGCGAAGAATAATTTCCCTGTCTTTAGGACATGAAAAAATGCCCCTTTAGAGTTATATTAAGGTAGTAATACTCTCCTTATTCTGTAATTCGATTGGCTGTTCATGTGTGTAATACTGCGTACTATTACTAAAATGTTTTTCTTAACCCAGCGCCACAGCAAAAACTCAAGTAGTATGCTTATAAACGTTGAATGTTTAGAGCTCTACACGTCTTTTTTACCGTACTCAGGCGGAACATCATCACAACTAAAGAAACTAGAAACGTATACTTTCATTGCAGTGCCATGAATTAAAAAACTACTCCACGAAAGGTTAACTAAAAAACAAATATAAATGGTACGTTGATCAGAGGACGCAGTTTGCATGCTGAACTCTTCGTACTGAAACTTGATCCTTAATCTATTTACATGGTAAAAACCTCATGGCAATATGGATGACGTTGGAAAATAAACAACTTTACAAGTTTTTGTAAAGGAATAGGTTATAAATTTTTTTTTGATTTGATTCATGTAGTCCCACTGTTTTGTGCCTTTTGAGATTATTTCAAAATTATTTTTTTAAATAATTGTTTAAAAAAAAGACAACCCGAATAAACAGTCAAAATGTTTGCGAACTGTTTTTACCAAGTCATTATAACTAAATTTTTCTGCATATTATAACGCCCGCCGTGTAAAGAAAAGAAAATAGCAGTCGTCTACTGTTAAAAACTTTTATGTCACGTCGCGCTGTCCTGCCACAGTGTGCACGCAGTGCGCAGTGCGCAGAGACCGAGGTCCGCGCCATCTTGCCGAAGTACCGTGCGCATGCGCACTCTGTATTCTGCTCGACATTCCAACCAGCAGACGACATTTCTATTCGCGGGTCAGTGAGTGGTGTTCAGTTACCGACGGAGCTCGAGTACGCGTGTGGTGTGCTTGCAAATCGTGCTTGTGTGTGCAGCAATGGCTCAGATTATATCCGCAAAACTGTCTCGCTTCGACGCGTCTCCGTGGGGATTCCGACTGCAAGGAGGCAAAGATTTTGGCACTCCACTTGTCATTCAAAAGGTAAAAATAAATAACATTTTAAAAGTATCGCGCCACGACTTTTGAGAGTAGTAATGTGTTGGTCACTGAAAACAGCATTAGAGACAGTGATCGACTCCTATCTACTACTCTCTGTGCATACACGATAACAGCGGCAAATTTAAATTGCCGCCAACGTAGACGATTGGTTGCAGCAGCTCTAGACTGCCAGTCATGTGTAATTGTGCGTTAAATTTAAACATTAATTTATTTATTTTTCTTTTAACCTGAGGCACGCTACAACACTAAATGTGTTAGTTTTATTGGCCCACAAAACCAGTAAATCAGTTTACTGTTTTTTTACTTGAAACAATTTTTAAGTGCAGAAAACTATAGAAGCAAAATTTTGTAATTATATGCAGCATTAAGTTTCACCGTGTCATATTTTAAAAACGTTACAACTAACCTAAATTAGTATTTGCTTTAGTTTTCGAATATGCTAATCGTAAGTTATATTTATTTTTTTTTAATTTACTCCTGCTTTTTCTGTTTATGTTGTGTGTTCTACGAATGGCATGATATAGGCCTACTTAAGAACCATAAGAATGTCTCTTTTACACTATGAATGTTAGTTATTTCTAATAAACGTTAATAGTTTTTGTGCTTACACACTTTTCTTATTGAATCCTTACATCATACACTTATTTTATCGTGTGTAGATATTTACGGATGTAAGAAATATGACCCGCGGCCGGGTGTTCTAAAAATAACACATCGTCACGTCACTTTCTGGACCACTTTGCTTATGTAACGTAGCTACTGGGCAATACAAGCAATGGTGCATCGAAAATAAAATCGTAGGGCATACTTTTATCCATTCTAATATGGACACGTTACTGTAAGTGAAAATAAATTCTTGTCAACCTGCTGCCGTCATTAAGCCGACAGAGTACAAGGGTCGAACCAGACTTAAATCCTGGAATGTAGGTATCGTTTTTACAGAGAAAATTTACCCATTCTCATCTTAAGTTAAATAAACCAGTAGTTTTATGTTTGTGATATATGGTGGTAGTGTTGTATTACTTAAAAAAAAACATCGTACGTCCTTGACTCAGGAATGAGGATAACCTTAAAGAAATATGCGGACGCAGGGCCGCGACCTAATTTTCTCGTCATTGAACACACACCATCCCAATGCGTCTATTCGTCAGAACATTCTTTAATACTTAAAATAATACCAGGAACTAATGTATAGTTGCTTACAATATTTGTCTACTAAACGCTGTTTGGTGATATTGACATGAATATTTACGAAATTCTTTTCAGAATAAAATTATCTGTTACATGGATATGCATAGTTCTTGAAGGAAGAACATTATAACTATACGCGTTTACAAAATAGAATTACAAAAATTAAACAAAGTAGCATTACCTCATACTAAATTATAAATTGTAGTAGCCTAAGACAAATGCATTTTACAAATATTCCGGACGAATTATAGAAAGAACAAGCAAATTATTTTTACTTCCTCTTTCTCTCTCTCTAGGCTCTTTGTGGTAAATGAGCAGTTTTGAAGAAGAACCTGCTGAGTTTATTATTATATTATTTGCAATTTGTGCAGCTTGTTAGTATGCATAAATAATACCATACTAAGTGATAAACATTGCGTCGATTTAGTCACTATGAAACGTAGCAAGAAAACAATAATAACTATTTATTGCGTAATTTATTGACTTTCTTTGAGGAGACTTAATTAAAGTGCTTACGTTATTGTGAATACATACCAATTTATATATAGGAAGACTAGGTTATTGTGTGTGAGGCCAGTAGACTTCAGATTGTTGTAAATCACCTGATTGCACAATGTAACGTACTTTTCTTGCTGTCCTGCTAGTGCACCCGACAATAATTTTTCCTAAGAAATAAAAATTAAACAAACTATGCTTTATTATTTAGTAATGAATCTAAAATAATAGCTTATGATTTTCATATTTCGCTTTACGTCTTTTCTTCCTCCAGTTGTCTTGATATTACTGCATCTGAAAATTTAAATAATGATACAGTAGGTATGGTTAGCACTAAATCCTGAATTACTTCACCTTCGAAATGGAAATAAGAAAACTATTCGCTAGGTTTTTGTAGGAAAAGTATTACATACGTCGTAAACAAACAATGTGTCGATGAGAAGGCAGAAAATATTCATTCTTTGTTCCTGTTAAATTTTACCAGAAAACATTACTAGTAGCCTACGGTCAATGAACACAAATTAAGTAGAACTTAATATACTTAAAACAGGGGCGTCATTTGGGGCTACAGAGGGGGGGGGGCAAATGCCCCCCCTGGATTTAGAATTTTATGTGTATAAATATATTTTTTGTATTTTTAAATTTAAATAATGCTAACTTAAGTACATAAATCTGATGTTTTATTATTAAAGTATCTAATTTATACATGGTTAGTTAGTAAAAATATGCAACAAGGTCACTGTCACCAGAAAACAAAATCTTGCCCCCCCCCCCCTAGAAAAACCTGAAATGACGCCCCTGAAAAAGCCGTTTAGTTGTTGAGTTGTGGTAATGTTTACGTTCAAGCGAAAACAAACGTAATTTGGTATATGAAAGGAACGATTCTTACAATTCGTACACAAAAAATAAATTTAAAACCAAGAATACAACATCAGAGAGTGTTTGCGTGGCATATATAGCTTAATGCACTGTATGACTGAACGCTGCGGCATCATTAAGTGTAAGAAAACTAATTCAAACGTTTTCCACAAGTGAAGCATTTAAGACAGAAGAGAAGTTTGCTACGGTATTTGTTCTCTCCCATGAAGCTCCACTAAGTTTAGAATAAAATGTGATTACTTGTGAAACTAAAGGATAATTTTTTAACAAGCTAATGCATTATTTGTAACCTATACAGATTAGGAATAGTAAAAATAAATTACAATAATTGTTGAAAACGTAACCCCTTAGTAACTACATCATAACTTGTATTGAAACTTATTACTCAATTCTAAGCTTGTCGTTTGTGTTCAATACGCCCTATCTGTCCTTCTTTCCATGGTTCTGTAGATCCGCCACTGTTATCCACCGCAGTTATATAGGCCTATATTGCATTCAAAATTTTCAGCGTGAGTATTTAATTATTTGTAAATACATAAAGTATATAGTATATAAACTTAAGGGGAATGGAAAGGTACGATGACTAGTGGACTACTAGAATACTCAGTCGTCAATAAAATCTGAACTACTTATCAAAATTCCATGAGATTTTTTCGCCAAGTAGCCTAGATATTTTATCCGCGGACGTTTATTTATATAGCACTATACGGCAGTACGCTTCACTTTCGAGTAAAAAATTTAAAACTGTTTAGAAAACTAAGGACTTAAAACCACAAATTTCTACAAAACTGGGAAACTGTCATTTTTATTATTTTTAATATGATAATATCTAGGCATCTATAATAACCGAATTTCAAAAGTGCTCGCTCTTTCATTTAAAATTTTTTAAAAACAATTTTTTAATTTTTTGCTCGAAAGTGAAGCATATTACCGCATAGTGATACGTAAATATACGTTCGTTGATAAAATGTCTACTCGGTAAAAAATTCTCAACGAATTTTGATAATTAGTTAAGATTTAATTGACGGTTGAGTATTTCAGCCACCCGCACGACATCGTACATTTCCATACCCCTTAACAGCTGTAACTGACGATGCATTTCGTCACTAAAATGGAAAAAAATAACCTAAAAGTTAAGGCCCCTATACAGCTGGCACGTGAACATTGTTGTAGAATGTTAAAGTTTTTAGTAAGTACTAGTAAACGTGTGTTCGGTATATTTATCTACAAAAAACCTATTTGAAACTATGTTGTCCATTTTTGTTTTCTTGGTATTATGCTGAGATACGTGATTTCAGAATACCTCAAAATGGCTAAAAACCGGTTTTTTAATACTGCTGTCACATAAAAAAACACCAACGGGATAGTAGCAAAAATACTGGCAACCTTAAACATAACCGATGACGTGCGTTGTCCCCATGGTTGTTAATGACTTGATTATTGAGTAAATGGTGAATTGAAACAGGAGAACCAGTTTTTATTTTTCTAAATTAATTCGGATGTGAAGTGACATAATTGTAAATTTGGTATGCGTTTATGTGTAGGCCTATTGAAATTACATTTCATAAAATACACATTAAGATTTATTGATTTTACAACGTTTATTAACACAAAAATATGTTCACTAACGTATTCCGCAACTACATAGAAAATATCATTCATTTAAGTTCATTCTCTAGATATGTAATAACGATTGTGCTGTGATCTTCATAATTATATATTTCAACATTTTAAAAGCCGCCTTTGTCTAAGTGACTGAAAACCACATCATCATACTTTTCAGTTATTCGTGCATTTCATTTATCACAAAAAAAATACTTTCTTTTATTTACAATTGTTTCATATTTGAACTCTACCTTACTTTACCTCCGTCGCCTTTGTTAAATTTATACCAAACTGTAGAGTAAAAGTCTTACGCTGATTTGAAATAAAACAGACTGCCAAAATTTTGCTATTTAAACGTGTACCTGCATCACTTACAAACCTGAAATTTCGTTCATGAAAATGCATTAAACACATCTGGCAACAGACAAATATGAAAGGCATACTCTATGCAACAAAACAGCAAATATCATGGCAAGATTCAATATCGGAGTTCAAGATGACTGAAAAGTTAGTACTCTACAAGCTAATCTGTTAGCTAACAAGACCACAACGTTCAATGTAAAGAAAAATGAATCTGCGACAAAGCGAGGAGAAGCCTACTGTAAGTTGAAGCCGTATCTGTATGTATGGCCACTCATCAGCAGTACTCTCACACCCCTTTATCCTCTCCTACAGAAAGAAACGTGCTATCGTTGTCACTGATACATCGCACAGCTAGGTTATGGTTTCAGGTTTTATGCGTGTGTTTTGTAGCTCATGCAATCACTTAACTGTTACTCTCCACCGTCTGCAGTAAATATTTCAAATTCAGTTCTGTTTAAGTTGCGCGTAGATTAATTAAATCAGCTATTGTATTTTAATTTTGACTGCGTGTTGTGTATATTACAGAAAACTATAATATTCGTCCTACCACTAGCCGAAACCTCACTCTTTAACTTAACTAGCTACGTTGTTCATCACCGTTAGAAATCTTTTAGAATTTAAAATATGTGAGTGTTGTAGCGTCAATAGCTCTAAATGGATAATAAATTCAAATATTAAAACTGTCGCAGAACATAACAATCAGTACTTAAGTTTTACGTAAATTGTACACTTGGGCCCGCCCCCTTCCACTTTACTCTCTCTCTAATGGTGGGCATACAGTTTTTTTTTATTATAATGTCCTACATTGTCATTCAAACATAAATCTCAGACACCTATTTTGTCCGCATTAATTTTTTTTTAAATAATGATGACGCGACGTCATAAAATAGTTATTCCAATTCAGTTACTAAATATTTAGAGTGAGGAACTGAGTTTAGTTACCGATGACCGATATAGTCCAGTGGTGCTGGGACAGATACCGTACTTTCATAGATAATTTAAAGGACAGATGAATTAAACGTGCCATTTGAATTACTTAACAAATTCTCATTTATATATATACATATATATATATATATATATATATATATATATATATATATATATTACATATGATGTTACGGGAGTAGACGTCAATAAAGAGGCGAGTGATAGAGGAGCCCAAAACCTACTAAATAAACCAAACTTCTATCATCCGATTCGAAACCGTCTAAAAGTTATGAATTGTTTCTACCCTGAGCTAAGTATTTACCGATAATGGAAAAAATAATGGCCCATGTGGAACGAAATTTGCCACACCAAAGATGATTACTGCCGTCACGTGTAAAAATAAATTTCACGTCACTGAGAGTAGAGCTTCGTAGGGTAAAAAAATTACTTTCTTAAAAGTTGTGTTTGGTTCTGAAAAATGCCTCCAGTATGCACAAGGTAAAATAAATATCAGTGTATCACATAAAATATCACCGGCCATTAAAAAAACTACACCATAGTACGGCCAATTATTTTGTAAAAACCGGTATTTTAAATTAATTAACAAACGTCGATGCAATAGGCTAAATATGAAAACATAACGTTATGCAAAAGATTCACAGAATGGAAAATCAGCTACATGATCAAAATTAGTATGTGAGTAAATAATTAAATGTAACTAATGAAATAAAAATATTACACAATGTTTGAAATTATTAAAATGTATTTTGAATGAAATATGTTTAATTTATGAGGATAAAATTATATGTTACTAAAATTAGTAGTAAAAGTCAGTTATTTTATTAAACAAAATTGATGTTATCGAAATGAAAAGCTAAGATAATCGAATTACGTCTCCAGACACACTTACGTAGTTGCTCCTTTATATTTACAGCGGCCGCGGTTATGTAGAGGCTAGTGCGTTCGCCTCCCATCATAGCGAACTGGGGTGTAATTCCTGAACAGCCTCACAGGCAGATTTTCTGCATGTGGGAATTGTGGCTAATACATGAAGATGGCTTGGGAAGGGGAGGGGTGGGGTCCTTAAGTGTACCCCTGTTTTCCGTTCCAGTACCACTCCATGCTCACATTATTCTCCATAAAGGAGGAGGGGTTGAGTGCGAGGGTATTAAAAGTCGATGAGGGGAGCATGAGGTGAAAGACAACACAACAAACATGCCCGGGCCCAGATGAGATCCTGGAACCCCTCGCACAGCAAACCGGCGCTTTACCGACTGCGCTACATGGCCGGTACCTTCATCGACTTACAAGACATCGCTGTTAAAAGCTGCATAAATCACTCCATTACATTCCCTTCCTTTCCTTCGGATCAAGACCTTGCATTGTTTCTTGTAACTGTGAACAATATTATGTTCACTTATTGTTCTTTCAGTTCTTAATATTCTCAATTTAAGTGAGAGCAATTGTTAAATTCTCTTATTCATTCCATGAACGGTATAAAGTTTTCAGAGGGTGGATTTTCCTGATATTTACCCTCACCATATCCTGCGCATAGAATTTGACACCTCCACAACCACGTCTTTTCTAGTCGACAATCACACCGGGTTTGCTAATATGAAGCTGCAACTACGTAAGGATGTTTGGTGATATAATTTTTTTGAACTTTCCACTTTGATGATATCAATTTTGTTTAATGAAGTAACTGACTATTACCACTTTTATAAATAACATTTAATTTTATCCGCACAAATAAAACACGTTTCATTCAAAATACATTTTAATAATTTTAAACATTGTGTATTATTTTTATTTCAATAAAGTTACATTTAATTAATTACTCACTTTTTAATTTTAACCTTACAGTTGTTTCTACGTTGTGGGAATCCTCTGCATAACGTAATGTTTTGATATATACTGCATCGACGTTTGTTAATTAAAAACACTGGTTTTTAATAATTAATTGGCAATAACATGGAGCAGTTTTTCCAATGGCGGGTGATAATTTATGTTACCCCCTGATATTGTTTTACATCGTGAATACTAGAGACGTCTTTCAGAACCAAACACAACTTTTGTGAAAGTGATTTTTTTTTTTTACCCCACGAAGCTGAACACTTAGTGACGTGAAATGTGTTTTTAAATGTGACGACACAAATCACATTTGTTATGTACAAATTTCGTCCCACATGTACCATTACTTTTTCCACCATTAGTAAATGCTTAGCTCAGGGTAGAAAACAACCAAATTTTCTTAAAAAATCCAAAAATCCACAACTTTTAGACGGTTGCGAGATTATACTAGTTTGGTTTGTTTCGTAGGTCTTGGGCCCATCTATCACCCGCCTCTGTATATATATATATATATATATATATATATATATGTACTAAAATAAAATACAAGTTGATATCCCAAAACACCGGAAATTATTTATGCAACTAATCGACCCAGTTCTCTATCAGTTTATAAAATAATCAAGTAGCTATAAAACCTACTAATAAGTATCTTAGTGATGCATAGAAGAGACATTTGTTTATTAGAAATTAAATATTTTTCAAATGTTTCATAATGTATTAAACTTTATTTCGAGATAATGTTACTCGCATCAAACAAATTTTTACAAATACACAAATATAAGATTTAATCATGATGAAAGTGTTGCTGTTCGTCAGCCCATGTAGCTAAAAATTATGAAATCGTAATTTTTACATTTAGTTTAAATGTTTTAAAGTAACTTTAGTTCTTTGAAAATTAAAACTGTCCGGATGTCGTCATGAGAATGTTTCCTGTCTAAGGCTTGTGGTAGGCTATGTAACAATGCAACTTTGAAAACCTGAACGGAAACATTTTCTACAATATACTTAGTACGGTTTACTAGTACAATTAAAAAAAATATATTTTAGTAATTTGAATTACTGAAACATAGAATATAATGTTAATGGAAGAAGCATGATTTAATTAATTGGTGTAATGAGACATTGTTAATACACTTTTAATTAAATTATGGTACCTTTGCTCAAAATCTGCATTTTAGTAAGTATCTCAGTGGCATAATTTTAAAATAATAGTGCTGTAATGTAGATATTAATTCGTAAAAAGTATTTCATTCCTGTTTTCTATAAATTCTTAGATTTCAGACTAAAGTTGAATAATTTCAATAAGTCCTTTTTTATTCTTTAAAAAGTGTCTATCAAAGCACGTTAGACGTGGCATGAATCAGTAAATTGTTTCACGGATATGGCACATAACACATAACGTTAAAATAAACTGATGCCATTATTTAAAAAATAACTGACAAACTCATTTTAATTTTTTAAAACTATACGCTTATTTCAGTACGACTTTGTTCGAATCTGTTTAATGTGCATTCGAAATTCTGTACAGTTCATGCATAATTCCTTAAGTGCATTATAAAATTCAGATAGCATATAAAGACTTTTATAGCCTAACAATTTGATTATTCTATATGATGTCAATGACAATATGTGATTACCTTTTTCAGGTTACTTAAAAGTTTTGATTAAAAGATGCTAATAATAAAACAATGATATTTCTTTCGTGTTTATTTTATCGTGTCAAACTTTGGTGGTAATATTTATTTTATTTTGTGGTGTATTGAATAAAGCTCTACTGCTTTGAAACTCTCCCATTCCATAAATATTTTTGGTATAGGCCTACATACTGAAACATCATTGCATTAAGTTAAGCTAAGATTACTAAAAGTGGTTAACTTAAGTTCTGCATGTTTTAATAATGAGCGTTGCAGTGAATCCCGAAATGGCATAGGGAAGCGAATGTAATTAAGTTAAGTTTACTTACACGATAGATAAGTTATAGCTAGACTACCAAGTATTGCTGTATAATTCGTCAATGTTAGCAGAAATATAAAAAATTGCAGCAGAAAATTGTAATATTAAAACACGAGAAAAGGAGACCCCAATCCTGCAAAATCGAGATACGCAGCAACGATTTGTGAAAAATATATGAATCGACATGAAAATAAGTAATACATTTTGGATTATTTCTTAACAAAAAAAATCATACGTCATTGAATGTTTTGATGGTAAATACTATCGTGCCTACGTGCAAGAGTGCAAATGTTAGGATAATTTCATTCTATATATTTTAGCATAATTAGTTTCGTATTTAGGTTTATTGTTAACGAAGAGTTCGCAGGTAGCAAACAGCTTGTCATAGTTTGACATCCCGATGCCAATCACTTTATACATTAGGATCGGTTAGTAAGAACGTAAAGTGTCAGGTGAGTGGGAAATCACGATGACGTATGTGGCGTATGAGTATATCCCAAATGTTAGGCGAAAATGCCGGTAAGGAAAATTGCAGTTCATACTTTTTTCTAAAGTCATTGTCGCATGGCAACATGCAGATTATTAATTATTTTACAATATACAATATTACACACACGCACACATTATCTCTTTATCTCTCTCCCTCTCTCTATAAACATTCACAATATGGTTATAGAAAATTGGCTCCGCGCACTGCTACATATTTTTTTCGGCTCGTATAGTGCATGATGCACCTTGCGCGTTTAGCATATCATGCACCCTGAGCGCCGATTAAATATCACTTTTGATTGGTGCAACGCCAAATTTACAAATGTGCACCTATGTTGCGTCTGTTGCTCCGCAGTGCAACTAATACTCACGCCGTTCTCTTATACACTCTTAATCATGAATCCTGAAATCTAGTGGCTACTCTTTGTCTCGGAGTTACGAGAAACATGTAACATCAGGGTCAAGACAATGTCTAGAAACAGTGAGTAGTTCGAATAATTCTCCAGGTCGCGATATTTACTGTTATCAGAATGTTTACGAAACTCGAGATAGGCGTGCAGCCTCGGAAAGGCACACAGGTATACTTGAGACATTTCGTCCTGCTACTGGCCTTCTCAAATAACGCTGCTCGTACGATAGGAACAGCTCGCAACACTGCTCCCTACTTCAGAGGAGTCCTCGACTGGCGCATGGACGGCGTTGCAGCATGTCACGAGTATTCTTTTTTTTTTTTTTTTTTTACGGGAAACCACTAAACTTATTCATGTTATGTTTATCTACGAAAAGAACACCCACTTGAAACTATGTCTATGCGTTTTAAAAAATTCAGCACGCTTGTTAGAAAAATGATGTTTGGGCCCCTCTGAAAATGGCTAAGAAGATTTTTTTAGACTGCTGTAACTACAAAAATATTACCTTAATTCGTAGAGTGCAAACAAAAGAGACATGCGTTAGTATGTACTTCATACTATTCAATAATAAAATGTCACCGCTTAAGAGTGCGTCGTAGATAAATAAACGCTGAAAACATCAATTGATTTCTACGTTTTTTCGAAGCCAATATGGATAAAATACTCAATGACAATCCTAGATAATGGTATTTGCCAACTTTATGAGTAAATATGTATCCAAAATTACTAATTCGTTACGCGTGATCTCTTGCGCCGCAGTTAAGTGCACGAGGTTCTGGCGTCAGAGATTGTGCCTTAGAAGTTCGTAGCACTGGAAGCAAATAGACTTCAAGAAACCTACAGTTATTGATTAATGATTTTAGCGTTGAATTATATACCACGCCCTCTTAAAGTCCCGTAGGGTAAAGACTACAACGAAAACCTTGCACGCCAGTTTAGCGATATGCTTCTCGTCAAGTGTGGGACACAGGCTCTTATCGCTACACGTCAAAGGTGGAAATTCGACACCGGTATTGACTCCTCCATCCCGAGGAGACACAATAGTCTATGGTCCGTCGTATAGAGCTGGTCTGCCAATATCGACAACCTTGGGTTTTCTTGCCCGAAATCCCAAACTGACGATTCGGAAAACCACATCATTTATCTTCTTGACAATCTGGGAAAGAAAATGTTAATGTTTCTGTAGTTTTTGGTAGCTGTGGGTTGTACACCCACGCCAGCTGCCCCTCTGAAATGTATTTTCAGGTTCCTTCCGATCATTCATAGCTTTCATCTGGTCATTGTTAACCCTTAAATGTTGACGAGCAAGCTCATGGATTGTGATCAACCTGCGACGCAGTTCACAGGCATACATCGTCGATGAAGCAGGCTGCTCTGTTTCCATTGGTCTTCCAAACAGCAGATTACTTGGAAGACGAGGCTCTTTCCCTAACAGCTTCTTCGATGTGTTACCCTTGTTGCTTCATGGACAGCACCAGAGCACACAAACAGTCGTGTTGTTCACTCTAGGATTTTTCTTTGACTTTCACGGGTACCCGAGGTGCCACTGAACATTTATGTAAGTGTCTAAGATTTTTCTGTAATCTTGTATATGTAAATACGATTTGGCACTACCATTACAAGAATTGAATGACACATATCTGCCTACAATAGTAACTGGTAAATATCATTAATCTGAAAATAGTTACACCACTGGCTACGTATGGCAAGGCAAAAATAGATCGTGGATTTCGTCCTGGGGTAGTCCAGATGCTGCATGTATAAATAGGACTGAAGCTCTGCGCAGACTCTCTGAACGTCTCCTATTCTGCGGGTTAATTTATTTCCCGCATAACTGACATCTTTCTGGCGAAGACAAACACTGTCTCTTTGATGCTTGGATAAATAATGTTCTCTTTAATAAGAAAACTAACACATAAACGTAATTTTTTTAAAGTTAGGCTAGAAAACAAATGTTTAGATAGTTATAGTACAATGATAAACGTCAACTTTTACATTAATTGGACCTTATTTTATATTTTAATAAAAATTTAAGTCTAATGGCACGTAAGCACTATAATTACTAATCGAGTAAGTTTCTTGAAGAGTCACTAAATGATATTTGTAAGGGAAGATTAATAAATATTTTTAAAATGTGGACGCATTCCAGCAATTTTTTTATTGTATTTGTAGATGTTGCACACAGGTGCTGAATTTTTGATGTATAGCAGCGAGCATTAACAGAAAATTTTGTAATGCAGTGTGAAAAGAGTAGGTGTGCAAGGATGCGTTAGTGTATACTGGGTTATTATAAGCTGTACCGACATACTCCGTGTGCATATTTTTCCTAGTAATAAATTAGTCGAAAAAATAAACCTTTGTCATCTGAAATGCTTTCCAAAGGCGCTACGCACTCTTGAAGGTGCAATTAATCACAAGATTATCGTAAACGCTACGGAAAGTATTTAAGTGGAACGTTGGCCATTGGGGTAGCACCATAGGTATTGTGTACAATCTTGTGATGTAATTGGGTTTCTGAAAGCAAATGTTGAATATTAACGCTTTAAAATGAACGAAGAAAATCGTCATGTGTTATCATTCTAAATCCAATCGAATTTGAGGAAATCGAGACAATGAACAAACACATTCTCTGGACAATCTGTAAATGTGCTCTAGACACGCTACATCCGATGACACCACCAGTTGTGAGGATTGCTGACTTCTGAGGCACATTCTCTTAATTATTTCGAAATGTTCTAACTCTATGAAATAAAAAAAAAAAAAAAAACACGAGATTTAGGACGATGACATAAGACGAACTGTTATTTTTTTAATTTTAACGTGTTGATTATCATTATAATTCCGTGATTACAAACCCAATGAATCACTAGAATCACGAAAATGCTTGCAACAACTAGAGGACAATAATTATTTTCCCATTATGTTTGCGCATGTGGGAATCGTGCCGGACGATTCCGTTGGTCGGCGGGTTTTCTCGGGAATCTCTCGTTTTTCCTTCTCCTTCATTCCGACGCCGCTTCATACTCACCTCATGTCATCCCTCAGCAGTGCTAAAGACCTCGATGATAAGCGCTGACAAAAATATCTCACTCATTCACTCACTCACTCCGTTACGTTTGATTACAACGACAGTTGTTACAGTGTTTGCTGACATAAGTTCAACTTCCCTTTTTCCTGAATGTATTGTTCTATTTTGAATACTTTTTGTAATGATGTCCGTAAAATAGAATGGTATATATTCAGCTGCAATGGTTTGTATCGCTATTAGGAAGTATTTTTACCATACCTACATAGAATATGTATTTTGCGGAAAAAGTGAATATTTATTGAAGAGGCATATGTTCGGAAATACACGGTTTGGGTGCTTTGTTGAGTCAAATTTGACGTACTCTATTTACGATTTATTCAAACTGGTTTGGGTTTTCTAACTGTTTTGTAACATGTTAGTCATGTACACAAAGCTGGTAAACTAATTGTTCCCGATAATGCGTCATGTGCGACAGCATACCACAGTCCTTATTTTGATGCCTGTAAGGGAGTGTGTGTTTCATTTGAACGATTCTTGCAATGGGGGCATGTTAGAAACTAAAGGAGTGTTTTGGACATACGTCATTGCGTAGTGTCCATTATTGTGTGCGGAGTGTGTGTTATTTATCAGTGCAGTAGGGTTGTTGACTGCAGTACATGTATTTTATGGCAAAAGTCCGGAATAGAAATTTGTGTTGTTTGCATACCACCAAACAAATGGTAATTGCAGAGAAGCTGCATCAGCGTAAAACTTTAGCGGCCGAAAGAGGACCACTAGACACAGGAAACTTCCACTTTCGTATTTTTGAATTTTCGGCTTGTAGTGCTGTGTACATAGTCATACTTTGCACGTGTTACTTTCTTGTTGTACGTGTAGTAGTATGGCTTTGAGATACGTACTGTACGCCAAGCTTTCAGCAAAGTTCATTAATTTACTGCATTTTATTTTGCGTTAGATGATACGAGTCGACCGCGCTCAGATCGAACAACGGTCGTTGAGGAGAACGTGTTGGAATGCTTCCAAGTAGACCCGTCTACCAGCACGCGTCAAGGGGCTCATAGTTAGGCACTTGCCAAACTAACGTGTGGCGTGTTGTTCACGAACAGCATCTCCATCCCTACCACACGTGAACATTCCAGGTATTAGTAGTGGAGGACTACCCACGACGAGTAGTTTGCGAATGAGTTTCTGAGCATACGACCGCACGTAGGCTATTTGCCCACGTGCGTGAATCTCTGCACGGCCGATGTAGGTCCTGTATGCAAGTAGACGAGTAACATTTTAACCACTTTTGTAACCAACTAGATGGCGAGAGGCTCGGTGAAGAAGAAAACATAGTTTGTAAGCTTTCAAGGTAGAAGATCCGAAAAGCAAGTACGACCAGTGAGAAATAAATTATACAGTTGTTTCATTCTACAGTTCTGTCGAGACGTGTTGTTGTGCAACCTCTATGAGCCCAGAAAATTAATATTTACTTTTTTAAATTAGTTTTCATGAATAATTTTGGCGTTATGTGGTGCAGTTTTTGTAGCTCCGATCTATTGCTCAGGAGGTTCTGGGTTCAAAATCCTTTAAAGGCTGTGTAAACGTGAAAGCCTGACACACAAAAACTGCAAGGAAGATGAAATTAGTGCAATTTGAATGAAGTTGTTCAAAAGTAGTGAAAATGGATTATGCAGTCCACTATCTGCTGAAGTTCCTCGACAGTATCAGCCCACATATACTATCTCAGTGACCTCAAGGTTTGGGCACCGAATACATATTTCAGCGAAACATTGTCGTACCAAAACTCCCTAACGCCATTTAACTTCAAGTGAAAGTTTTGAAAAACAAATATGATATTGAGGGCATCATCATCAATGGTTGTGCTGTTGGGGGAAATCAGCCTTAATACCACGTAAACTACGTATTTCATTCGATTACCTTCTTACATTTAAGAGCCTGTAACTAACCCACAACGTCAACATTGCTGTGACTATAAATAAGGCCCAGGCGAAGTCGCCGTTAGCGGCATAGACAAGCATGTGCTTTTCGCATGGGCAGCTATATCTACTTATGCTGCTGCAGAGTTAGCTCAACTAGCAGATTTGTCTTTCTAACACTTGATGACTAAACTACCTATCTGATGTACAAAGATGTTTTTCAATTTAAGTAAATATTATCTGCTATGAGTAATACACGCGAGCAAAGCCGTGGGCACACTGATAGTATTGAATAAAAGGCGTGCTGCACATAAAATTTCCAATTTGGAAGAGGTTAGGGAGACGTCTACAAGGAAATATTCTCTTCCTATCGATTTAAAGCTACATGCATTAACTTACAATTTTGGCCAAAAGTATTTATTTCTAAAAAAAAAAATGTGCGTAACACCACTTGTATGAAATATTCTTAAATTCTATCAGAAACTACGTGTTCTGTTGTACTATTTTGTACAGAATCCATTACAGGATACCGAATTAAATATTTAAAACAGCAGATGACAGAGAGGAGAGATAAAAATAGCCTTTCTTGTTTGTTACATTTATCCAGAGTGCGTTTAGTGTATGAAATAAATGAGTGTTTGTTTCGGTTGCTCTTGATTGACGACCGGACATTCGAAATTGCCAGCAATTTCACTATCATTATTCAACGCTCTGGAAATTTTACTCAATAATGCTAGTCCCCCATAGTGAGGTAATAGTTTCGAAATGTGGAAAGTGAGATTCGGGATTTCGTAATAATCTCGCAACAAATCAAGAATTGTGGGCCCATGGGCTCTGTGTACTTTGCTCAGGATTTCCTCGCGTGCTTATTGTGTGCTGCGGCAGAGGGCTGAATACAGACGTGTCAGAGTGAGTGTGGTGACACACTAACTCTCGGTACACAGTATATTTCAGAACTCCCTTGTGTCTGCTGGCTTTGCCAAGTGGGCGTGGCCCGAACATTTTGCAGTCTGATGACATGTTTGAACCAATAATTCTAGAATGGAATATGGTCCAACGTTTCCATTGTACTATCTTCCAAAATTATCTCTTGAGCGGACAATTTTTGACTTACTGGCAGAATTGAACTAGGGAGATTAACCTCAACTCTGAACATCAGAGATGAATATCGGACGCTGTCGCCTTCCTCAACTTATACCATCGAACAGACTTCAAAAAACACTCCAACGCAACAGGGCAGCGTGCCGATGATAGTACAACGATTGAGAACCTCAAAACCGGTGCAACAAGACTATCTAAATCCTACATTTGCATTGTGATGGAGTAGACTTAGGCCGCTTAGCTGTTACGGCAAGCAGTGTAGGCGTTTTAATTTTGGGAGGTTTATTTGCTTAAATACTATAGATGAGAAAAGCTTGAAGTTTGATAAATATATTTTAATGTATAACTATATGTTTTGAGTATCTTGTATATTTTCGAATTTAATAATTAAAAGTTTAGGCTCTCCAGTCTTGGCGAATGTGTGCTAGTAGAATATAATTTTAAACTCTGTTGAATGGTTGAGTAAATTTTAATTTGCTGCCTGCAGAAGCTAATTAGTCTGATAAAGGTTTTACAACTTCTGAGTTTATTTATTACTATCCACCTGTAGATCCCCTTATGAGCCGGCTCGGGGATATAAGCTTCGTCATGTACACTTTATCATAATTTCGTACAAGCACAATATTACAATTAACTTTGTACAGTTTTGCATTATTTAGTACAAACACAATAAAACAATCACATAAATACAATTTTACACTATTTGGCAGTAGATACCTTGTACCATATTTTTTTCTGATTTTTTAAAATTCTTACAGTAATTTTTAAATGTGATTTCTCTGATTAATTTATGCATTGTTATACCTCTATATTGAACCTCTTTTGAAAATGATGCTGTGTTGTGTTATTTAAGCTTAAGTTCATAATTTTCCTGGTTTTAAATGCCCTAGTATTTTCCAATCAATAAATTTATGTTTGTTTTCTCTTGTAAATTAAAGTAATCGGTATACATATTCATAAAAATGGAAGAATAATTAATTCCGCAAACAAAGGTTTACACGTGGCTCTTGCATATTATACAAATTACTTCTTATGATGCCTGAATATTTTAACACTCTTACTGCTACTGTCCCGTATTTCAGTGCCATGTATCATCATATGGGTGTGATAATTATAGAGTGCCAAGTATACAGTTTGCAATGAGTTTCTATTTAATGTTTGTCTTAGAATTCTGAGAGCATAGCATGATTTACTTAATGTTTTTATTGTCTGGTAAATGTGTTCATTCCACTTTAATTTATTATTTACCTGTAATTCCAAATATTTTGTTGATTCAGTTTGGCTTATTGATTGGTCTTGAAAATGAGTCAGCACTTTATTTAATTTTTTATGTTTCTAAATTAAATTAATTAATTTTTCTGTAAATTAGGTGTGATTTTTTTTGTATCAAACAGTTTTTTCAATCTTAGTTCACGTTCAGTTTAATTTTTTTTAAATTTCACGGTAGTTTCTGCAGTTATAACAATAGTTTTTTATCATCTGCCAAATATATCATATTTTTACAAATTCGTAAGAAAAGGTCATTCACATACAAGAAAAGCAAAGGCCTCAATATGCTTCCTTGTGGTACACCATGTTTATTATATCCCCACCCAGAGTAGATTTCTTAATTATTGTGATTTAACATTACTTTTTTTACGTAACTGTAAGTAAGAGCTAAATAATGGAGGTTCTTTCCTTTATGTACCATAATGTTCGTGTTTTTTAGGAGTGTTGCATGGTTTAGTAAATCGAATGCCTGGCAGGTCATATACACATGGACACCAATATCTGAATTATTCAGAATCGTTTTAATTAACTGGTAGATAGCCAAGGTTGTAAATTTCCCTCTTTGAAATAGAAATTGTTGAGTAGGTGTAACAACGTTTATGTTTAGCAATTTCATTAAACTTGCGTGCATTATTTTCTCCTGTATTTTCGAAAAAATTGGACGGTTGCTGCCAACTGACTTTTCTGCTTTTTGGATAGAGGTATTAGTTTAGTAATTTTCATCCTGTCTGGAATTGTACCTTCAATTTTTGAAGTATTCATTATATGTATTATTGGTGTTACAATTTGTTTACCACTTTTTTGACAGTTGAGGAGGATAAATTGTAAAAATATTTTATGTTTTTTACTAAGTAATGCTATTGATTTTTCAACTTCTCTTTCTGCTGCAGGGTACATTATAAAGTTTGCATCAGTTTTTTTTTTCGGAAGGAAAAAATTCAGGGGGTCTGTTAATTTTTTTGTGGTTTTTGTGGTCAAATTCAAGAAGAAGAAGTCACTGAAGTGATTTGCAATTTCTGTTGGGGAACTGTTTATCCTATTTTCAGTTATTAATTTATGAATACCTTGACTTTTTCTTTGGGATTTGGTTTCAATATTCATTGTTTTCCACTCTGTCATAGTTTTTTTATTAGTTATCTCTAGGAAGTTAGTCCTTTGTTTACAGTTTTTCGCCTTTAATTATTCTTTGTAGATAATTTAATACTATTTGTACCTAATCAATTAAAACACAGTATATGTTTTATGGTACTTTCAAAGACAGTATAAAATTTATAATTTTTCGTTTGAGGTCTTTCTTCCTTTCGCTACCCGGTTCTTTTTATTCTTTTGCATAAATTTTGAACAACTTTGTATTTTTACTGGAAATTAATTTTTAATTTAAAAAGACGTATCAAGAGACTTCTTCAACTTGATATTTCCATCAGAACCCCCAAACACACATACCTAGTTATTGAATGACAATACCTGTATACTGCTATTTATTTGAAATTCTGTAAACTTCCTAGCGTTGATAAAATTATGTGTTCTTTGCTTCGAGGCTCTACATGTTATTGAGAAGTCAATTATTTGAGTCAAGTGATCAGAGAGTCCTAATTCAGCATTTTCTACGAAATGTGAACATATGTTTGTAATGGTGTAAAATTTTGCATATTGTTTCAGTTATGCGCGTATGACTACACATTTTATTTACCAAATTTAATATGTACATAACCTCTTAAAACTTTCCCTTTTTTCGTATCTACTGCTAAATCACAGTTGAGGTCTCCCCATAATACAATTTTATGGGGGTGCAGTTTAGTTTAAATATTAAGTACAGAATCTTTTCAAATTTATTAAAGAACAATCCTATCATACTGTTTGATGACCTGTATACACAAACGATAACAATATAAAAATTAATACGTTTTGTACTAGTTACTTAGTATTCATATCCCTGAGGCACACCTAGTTATTAAATCCAATTTAGTTGTTTAAACAAAGGTAAGTAATTTTCTTTTACCATAATGCAGCTATCGCCATCAACCGTTTTTTTTTCTATAAACTGTGATGACAATGCTATAATCAGCTAAGCCACGTGTTTAATTTTAGATTCCTGAGGATTCCTCCGATGTTCTGTAAGAAAAAATATGTTGATGTCTGTGTTTAAAATTTCAGTAGATGCTTCTAAATTTAAGAACTTGTGTTTTATTGAGTGTATGTTCACATGTACTACAGTCACTGGTTGTGAATAATATTTGATTTTACTTTTGTTAAGTTATTTTTACCTAAATTAACGTTATCTGGGCGTATTCTAAACTAGTGTTACCATAACAGAACTACTATCTTGATGCTGCTGTTCCATAGGGCCCTTGCTTAGTTTTTTGAGCATGAGTCCAAGTTAGCTGAACAGTATTGCACCCACAATAATAAGGCAAAAAATTAGTTGCTACTCGCATCGCATATAATATTTCTAACCTTGTAAAAATAACCAATATACAACTCCAAAGACAGTAATCTGCAACAAATGAATCATCCAAAATCTCTCGGTGACTATTAATCATCTCTGTATTGCTACAAAAGTGAAATTAAAAATAAGCGTGTTATAATTCAATCCTAATTTATATAGAATTTTAATGTCCTGTTAAAAACAACTCCAACATTTTGACTAAGGGAGAAAGAAGTCATAATATCGTTCTGATCTTGCACAGTTGCTCACAGAGGTACTCGACATCCGTTGGAACGACGCAAAGGGAAGAAAACATTATAATTGTTTTAGGACAAGTCCACAACATTGTTAAATTTGTCCTGATTGTTTTGTAATGAATGTTTAACTCCTCTGAAGTACTGACATCAAAAGTCACTTGTCATACAGTGCATTTTACAGAGTTTATAATTTTTGTATTTATGGACATACATGACTACGTTTTGAAGTTGCTGTACGAGTGCCCGTTAGCTTGACAAGCCTGATTTATTTTATAACTGTGGGTACGATGTGAATGCGAGCTGATGTTTTGTGTCTTCAATTTTGCTACGGAAACAGCTACGACTTCTGTTATGCCATGAATATTAAATAAGGTACAGCAGCAGAAATTAGCTATCACTTGAGCACCGACTTAGTTGCAAATTTGAGGTACTAGGTAACGAGCCGAATTCTCTATCACCAGATGATAATTGTTCCGCCTTTATGAAGTTGCGAGGCTAGACGTTTATTTATGCAAATTTAGAACAAATTCCATTGTCACAGGATGAAGGATATTCCTCTTTATTGAACAATGCTGACATCGTCTCCTAGTCACTGAATGAGTCGCACAACTGAGTTCCTCATAAATTGGAAAATTTTAGCAAACTGATAGCGGAAACCGAATGCACTTCTTTTTCTGCAAGGTGAGGAAGAACGGAGTGTGATAATTTTGCGGGACGGTAGCTTAAAAAAAAAAAAAATCGGTAAAGCGTTTTCAATTTGTTTGTAAATTTAATATGGTTTAAGTAATTTTACAACATAAATCGTTTTAAAATTACATTTCATTGAATAAATTAAAAGAAGAAGAACAAAAAACGTGTTACTTAATTTTAGACAGAATTTAGTGTTCCGTTGTTTAATATAAGTTACTTTTTATTTTATACTTATCGATATGAAATTTAATGTAGATTTTCATTTTAGACTTACATCCGCAGTACTCACTATGTGGATACCTTGAAAACACGTTTTCGACTTGTTTTATTAGTTAGCAGTACGTTATATTAACGCACTCCGTTTAGAATGAACCTCAACACAAACCTTAGGTCGTGATCCATCAACTGCATTTGCCATTATTGTTTCCGTCATAATTTTATCTGTACTTGAGGTGACATACATTACTAAAGTGGTATTTTAATATCAACACAAAATTATTATAGTACAGACGGATTTTAAACTCTGATTTAATCGCGGCGGCAAATAAACTAACGTACTCAAAAAACGTGGAAAAGTCTTGGAGTCAGCAGATAAGCATGACAAAGTATACAATATACAACACGGCTAAAATGTTGGATGTAAACTCTCAAGAAACATATATACATAACTATTTATAAATAATAAAATATTTGACAATATGATAGTCTCTCTTGCATGGACTTACAATACAGCAAGGAAAACTCTCGGCGAATGACAGAAACATAGATATTTTGCCTTCTGCCATTGTTTTTACTCCAGCTTCACGCACTTGATACAATTGACACTTGTCACCAATCCAAACGAGTGGCAATTTATTGCTCCACTCCGTACACAGGCGCTTCTTTCCCGAACTGATGCCATGCACAAGTAGGCATCTATTCCGTGTACCAGAGCATTCTTCGAAAATGAACTTACTTTTTAGCACACAATGTTTAACTACTTTCGAATTTTTACGAACATTAGCAGTTTACCTGTAGCCACATATCTTCATGAGCTAGCTACACACAGGTACACTATTTTATAGTCTTTAAAAGTGCAAACAGACTCTTTATTCTGACGTGAGTAGAATGAATAACTGATCGAAAAGGCTTTATTGATTTACTTTTAAAATTTATTTGTTGTTCTGGTTGTTTCACATACGGTAAAGTCGTGGGATATATGTAAGGCCAATCAGTTTTAAAATAGATATAAACAAACGTTCTAAATATAATTGATACTTATAACACGTCTACAAAACAGTACAATATGAAACAACGACTTTGCAAATCTTAAAGCTATATGCGGATAATACACACACTGTCAACATATTAAAAAACAGTCGCTTTTACCAGTCATTTGCAGTATAACACATATGACATGACATAAGGGAATATTATGGTGCCTGTCTGCCTGACGTAAAATTGCAATGTGTTTGTGTTGCGTCATGTTGTGCTGCGTTAATATGCGTTTTAAATTAGTTTTTTGTTTTCACAGTGCATATGTCTGCAAAAAGAAAAGACTTTTAAGAGCGAGATTATGAAGTACATTTGTATCATCATGCTCGCCACATGGTGAAAACGGCATTTTTCCTTCAGCTATATCACATCTGCTGCTTAGTTTTTTGAGAGACTAATTAAGTGGCCTACAGTTATCTTTGGCACAGACTTCCAGAACTAAGTTATCTGGTTTACCGCTTAAAGTCCCATAGTTCCAGCGGTACAACTGGATCACTGCAGGCCAGTTCGCCGCCTTGCCATAGAAGCAATGTGGCACGAGGCGCGCGCGTCAGAGTAACTCTTATCGCTCCTTCGCTTCTGTGTCTCAAACCCACAACAACTCCAATCATATTAGTTTAAATTAAAATAAAGGAAAAAATAATATGTAATATTGCAACATTTACAGTGTCATTACACTACTTTTCAACCCCGTTTTGCGTTCAAAAAATGTTCAAATTTACTCCTAAAATGTACTAATATATGTAGTCTCTTCTGACAGTCATTTTGTAAGATTGCCTAGTACTCAAAAGTAATATTTTAATGACGTAGCTAAAGGAACTAACAGATTCTTTTCAAACTTTGCATACCAGTTAATATATTAAATATTTTATTGTACGTTTTAAATGATAACCCATTTTTTAAAATGGCATTCATACAGTATGTCCCGTAAAATGGTTCAAATAATTACAGAGGGTGTAGTATGCATCAAAAGAAGACATATCGGTCCTACACACAGTAGGTCGTTATGCAGCCTCCATACATGATGCGGATGCATGAAGGGAACGCGTGTTCCATGCCTGCGACGCAATCCGGCAGCAACCAGAGTTGTTCCAAAGAATGCGTAAGTCCATGCGACGTAGGGTGTAGGGTTGCATTGCAGTGGATGGCGGTCACATCGATCTCCTGTTGTGCCGAGTAGTCCAGGGAAATAGTGTTCATGGGCAGTAGTGTAGTACACCATAATTAGTGTTCTTAGTTCAGTAATACGTTAGGAACAAACCACGTGGATACAGCGGTAATGTATGTTGTTAACTAGAATAGTCGCATAGTCCATGACTAAGAAGATTACTGTCGGTTCTGGTGTCAAATTTAAGGCAAGAGCCGGCCTCCGTAGCGAGGTCGGTAGCACGCCGGCCTACGGTACAAGTGACCCTAGGTTCGAATCCCAGCAAGGGCATGTATGTTTGTGTCGTTAACTTAGGCTTATATTTTATGTAAGCCAACTCTTAAGCCTTACGGAATAAAATCGGTGGTGGTAAATACGAATAAACTTAAGCAAGGTAATTTATACTACTAAAAATAATAAATGGTCTAAAACAGATCCTTGTGGAACACTAATCTGGATTTCACCGGAATAAGAGAATGCATTATTTCCAGTATTTTCCTTGTTCAAAGATATACTTTATAATCTGTTGGATAAATTTTGCTTCATCAACTTACCTGTTGGATTTCTTAAATCGTAATGACTCAATTTATCTAATAAAATATTATGACTAACGCAGTCAAAAGCAGTTGTTTTATCAAAATATTTCAACAATATGATCCATATTATTCAAGTAATTTAAATTTTTGAGAAGAAGTGCTGAAAATTGCACTTCTGATGCTAATGCAGCTCAAATATTATAGTATGCTGTACAAATACTCTGACTTTGAAAAAGGTATGCTAGTCAGTTGAAATATTTTTTTAATGATATGTGGAAACCATTTAAATTAATTATTTTTTTATTTACTCTAAGTGGTAGAATTTTTTACCAGAACTTCTCTTATGCGATTTGAGAAAATTCCTCTCATTAGGTATAACTTAATGGATAAGAGATTTCAGCTCTACGAATTATAAGTGGCCTACTACCAAATTCTTTATGAGAGTACGAATCAGAAGATATTAACATAAGCCTGGCATAAAGAAAATATGAGAGGTAGCCCTGCCATTTTCTTGAAAGCGATTCTGTCACAATGTCTAGTGCACGGTACTGGTAGGATAGTTTTCATAACACCTACAAAACAATAGTCAATACTGAGCTATTTTATTCATATTTATTATATTAATTTTACTACCAGTTTGGAGCCAAGTAGAAAATATATGCTTACAAGAAGTACTTTCATTATTGTATACATACACTTCTTAGACAGGTGATGACAAATTTAATTGCTGTGACTTCGTAACTCACAAAATTCTCTAAGCTGGCAACCTATTTGGTAGTACAAACGTGGTCAAATTCAGTAGATAAGACTGTGCATATGATTTGCGGATATACTGATACTGAATTGGTAACTACCAGAACATAAATTAATGTTTTGGGTCAGTATTCAAGTGTGCTGAAATCGCAAAAATTAAAATAAATATTTTTAAAAATAAAATTTGAGTTAATATCTATATAACACTTAAACTTAGGTTAAATTTTGTTCGAACGCATCCACACTCTTCTCTGTTTACATTTTAATAAAACACACACACACCAACACACACATATATATATATTATTTTAATTATATTATAATTATAATAATTACTTATTCAGCATCAGGAAAAGAACGAAGAAGGATTTGACTGTATTCTGAGAAATGTACAAGTAATAGCGACATGCACAATGCGATGGATGTACCTACACGTATTGTTTAGTAAACTGACGGGTTCTACTGTTAACATGACAACAGAAAATAAAAATTGTTAGCTGTAATGTTACCAGTACAAGCCATAAAATGTACCTAATTTTGTTAGCATGAGAATGTTGCATGACAATTTGAGAAGTAGTTTATTAAAATGCACAGCATTCTGAATTCGTAAACAAATGAAAGTGCTGAATTCCGGCTAGTGATATCGAAAATTAAAACCCCTTTAAAATGCACAATAGAGTGTAAAATGAGATGGTATTGATAAAACAGTTGTACAGTACACTAAAGTGAACAGAAAACAGTAAAACATGTTAAAATGTGTAATGAACCCAAACATATATTTTTTCAAATACTGTGCCAAGAGAGGTGGCGCAACGGCAATGCGTTGCATTCGGAAGGACCCGGGTTTGATCCCCGGCTCCGGCTTTTATGATTTCGGTTTTAGGTGGTTTTACGAAATACCTTCAGGCGAATGCGAGGATGATTATGTATGTTAACAAAGCCATTAGATAAATAATAAATTCCTTAGTAAAGTCTATGGCTGACTCCTTTCGCAGTTCCTGTCATTGAACTAAGTAGCGTGTCGCCTTCTATATTGACCTCGCTGTCGATGAAACGTAAGACCCACTTGCCTTATCTTTAACAGTATTGTTTTTGTCACTATAGTTTTTTGTGTGTTTATTTATAACTATTTATTTAAATATTCAGGTCTTCTCATTTTACTAAACAACATAGATAAAGAGACACGACTGTATAATTTGGAATGTTTGATCTGCTAGCATAAAATATTATGCTTATTCAGATCCAGGTGTAACAAGAGTAATAGAAAACAAATCACAAACCACACATAGCAAAATAGCAAAACCATATTTTAATATGCTACCATACGCATTTGAAAGTCTGCCTTAAATGCCTGCAAGACTAATGAAAAAACGTACTCAACGACGTGCCAGTGAAACTTGCTGAGTAACTGGTAAGTGGTGACGTGTATTGTCACGGCCAGCCTGCTGACGTGTGTGTTGGTGTTGGAGGGTGTGTGTTGGTGTGTGTGTGTGTGTGTTGGTGAGTGTGTTTGTGAGAGAGAGAGAGAGAGAGAAGGATCTGAAGGTAACCTTGGCTCGTGAAATCGCGCGTTACGCGAGACGCAGAAATGAATCTGACTCCGTTGTTCCACCGCTCTCGCGAGACGACGTCATCCTCCGGAAGTGCTCGGTTCTGAGATGTCTGAGATGACGTCACGACCGCACCGTTTCTGGTATACTACATGCGTTGATCCTGTGAATTCACAAATAAAAACGACATTATGTCATGATGTCATAACAGTTTTCTTTTGGCAGTCACTGAAGCCATGACATATATTTGATTTAAAATTGGACAAATATTTATCCAGCGCCAACAAATTTTTAACTCTAGCCAAAATTGTCAGACATTAATAGAGCGATTCGTGTGATATTTAAAAAAGGCATAAATAAATCTTCATTATAAGAAAACAATAAAAATTCTTAGGCAGCATTTATGCAATCAACATTAAGTAAAAATTAGAAGTTAACCTCGTTTAAACATTGTAAAATTGTAACATTTATGTTATTATAACCATTTGTGTTACCATCTGTGTACGCGCAAATACTTACATTAAGTCATTATTCAGGTAAACACGTAAACATATTCCAATAAACTGGTAACAATGCAGTAAAGAATCTCAGTATAAATACACCAAAATGTAAATAAATCTAACTGTAAGTCATACCAACAACATAAATGAGTGATATAATATCATTAAAAAAAATTCTGCACTGATGAATTACCACGGGAATGTTTGGTAAAACAGGGCCCTCGTGGCAGCCTGCAGCAACTGTATCGCATTGAAGCGACCCACAACAAAAGTCTACATATGGTGAAAGGTCGCTCTTACAGATGTTAACACTATCAGACCAGAAGAGCAGACAGAAGAGAACCGTTTGAGCGGGTAACATCTCCGTCAGAGGCCTTGAAAGTCTCGCGACTCGCGAGAATCGAAAATCTGACCTGCTGTACGAAAGGACATAGGCAATAAATTGCAATAGTAATTATTTTGATGTACTATTATTTTTACTAATCTGCCAACCAACTGATAAAACTCTAAAATGTGGAACTGATACAAACAACAATAAAAACAATTAAAAATACAGACTCAATGAAAAACACAGCGAAAATTTGTAACAAAATTAATTATTTGACAAACTCGACTGAAAATAAATAAAGGACTCGTCAATTAAAATTTTTGTTTACAAGATAAAATGGGGATTCATGTACAATTCATTGGTATATTACAAGATTAATTTACGTCTTACTAACGGATCTAACCTATTTGTCTTTAAAAATCTTTGCCGTTGCTGTAGGATACCACCTGATCAAATCATACACTTAAGGATTTGTTAAAAAAAATAGGGAAAACTTTGAAAGTACTTGGGGCGCTCAGCTAAACTTTTATTAAAATTTCAGAGCGATGAACCTCTTCAGAAGGCAAGAAGATACAAACACTGCGTCGTGTCCATTTCTGGACAACTTTTGTATGTAGTATCAATAAATGTCATGCACACGGGAGCGGAATGTAGTTGTCTGACCTTGTCAAAGTCAGAGAGAAGCTACGTGGTGTGATGTCGTCAACGCTATGTACGTGACTTCGCCAGTGTTTCTCATTAGTGTATTTGCATGGTGTCTGGTAACATCCGACCACGTGTATGCTGATGCTCTGTGCGAGACTACAGTATGGGAAGTGCAGAGCAAGCACTTTCGCAAGTCATCATTGCATGATGCGACCTGACTCTGCGTACATGACTTTATGCATGTTTCTTGCACGGACACCTGTGTGGTGTCCTGTATCACCCAACCACAAGCTCATACTTATTGCGATGTATCAGGCATCAGCTAGGCCTAGTTCCCCTAAATACATGTTTCCAACGTACGATAAGAAAACACAGTTCTGACAGGTACACTCTCTGAAGCCATCACAAGCACTAGAACTTACTATTTCCACACCCTGAACTACGGCTTAAAATAACTGTTTCACTTAGCTATGCCTTAAATTATAGTACGTAGATTGTAACAGAGAGTTTTGCAACACTTTTGGTACAGATATATCTCGTATTATAATTATAGTTCCATAACTCCTAGCTAATTTGGAAACACCACGCACCTTGTGCGTTAGATCTACATGAAACTAGGTATAGGCGGTTCGGGATAAAGTGAGCACTCTGAAAAGCCCTGCTGAAGTTCTATTTTCAGCTAATTCGTATCTTTCCGCGCGTAACGGCTAACGACGGGACATGCCTAACCTCTCTGGACACGTCACTTAATGTTTGAGCGTGTAAGTTAAACTGGGCAGTCGGTAGGAACCTCTATACACTTCGATAAAAAAAAGTTTGTTAATTATATAAAACAAAAATATGACAATTTCGGTTGATTTTGTTTCAGAATTGTTGTATTTAAATAATAAAATACACGGGGCTACATTGCGTAATTTTGTTGCCAACCCTGTAAGCAGTAAGGTAACCGAACGAATATGTTAAAATATATGCAGTAACGGCTAGTCATATTTTTCAAAGGTTAAATTTTTAGTGCCTACTTTATCCCGAACGACCTATATGTGCAGTAGTGTAATACTTTAGTTTCTCCTGTTTTTGCGATAATTATTTTTTAAAACTTAGATGATAGTATATATCAAAAATCTGTCTGGCAGTTTTGTTTGAAATGGTTTTTGCTGTTATAGCAATTTTTCAAAGTAATTATATGATTTCGACTATAAATTCAGTCAACCAGAAATTCGTTACTTACATGCTAACATCATAGTATTTACTGCCTTGAAAAAATCAGCCACCACGTAGAAGACAATTTTAAACAAAGCTTCCAGACAGATTTTCGATATCTGGTCTCCTTTAGACGTAAAAAAATTAATATCGCTAAAAATGTAGAAACTAGAGAGCATGAACGTTCGCTTCCCTGTCCACTCGATTCACTGCTTAAAGAGATGGCTCATATGTCACTTTAAATGTGTTATACAAGTCATGCTATCCAAACTTATCCCTATACTAACATACAGGCCCAGTCACATTAACTACATCTTCACTTGTACATACACGTCACACAACACACCGCACACTCATATGCATAACCACCCACCATTACACATACACACACACATTAAACGCAAACTACCTTCGCATGCTAAAATTAGACTTTTCTCAACTTACGAATATTCTTCACACAACATTCAAGCACGTATGAACTATGTCACCTATATATAATCCATGTGTATTATGCTATACCAACTTACATCATGTTAACACTTAAATAATCTCCGGCTTTCCCTTATTCTTGTAAACTGTTTAATTTCAAATATAACCCGTGCTTTATGCGTCGAGTTCTTGGTCCTTGTCGAGTGCTACAAGCGAACGATATTTTCCATATGCTACTATCGCAGGAACTATTTTATGTCCAGTGGGACAGCATGCAAACATCTGAGAAGAGTCTTGATGATTAAATACTAACTGGAACTTGCAGAAAAAAATCAACTTGGAAAGGCGACGTCGACGACAGCAACTGGCTGAAAACTGTGCTCAATTAGCCTTTTATACTTCAGTACATGTATGGAAGTATAGGAGAGTGGGAAGGGAGGAGGTCCATCAATTGACAGCAACCAATCATGTTGAAGGGAGAGGAAATTTAATTATTGTTGGAGGAGGGGGAGGTAATATGATACAGGAGTGAGGGTAGGGGAGCTAGGACATGTTTTAACACGAACGCCATTTGAGGGAGAGATATAGAAAGGAAGGCGCTGTGAAATTTCATGGCTATACAAAACTAAAATCAGTTCCCTGCTGGATTCGACAGGGTACGGGAATTATACACCATGTTTGAGAGATGTGTATGTAAGAATTCAAAACATTTAACTGATAGATTTAATCGGCAACCGATCGGGTATAGCTATGTAAGCGATAGGGCACATAATCGGTGGTAAACTATAGGAAATAACTTAAGTGTATTACAGTTTTAAAAGTGAAGTTAATTAACAACGATTTTTAGGTTTTTTGTAAACTGATATATTTTATCGGACATCGATCTGGTATATCTCAGTTTGGTGTGTGGAACAAATGGGCTTGCGGGAAAATATTCCTTGCGTATTTTTAAAAAGTAGAAATTAAATATTATTAAAATTTTTTCTATTAATTGATTGATTTTATCGGAAATTGGTTGGGGTATTTCTAGAAAGACGGTGTAGGCTACATAAGCAGATATTATTAGTATTGAGTATTTAACATTTCTTACAATTTAAAATATTATAATTTTTTATATAAATTTTTTATTAATGGTTTTGATTGATTTTGTAATATTGATTATCAGTAGTAGATGAACAAAAATGCTTTGAGAAGACAGTGGGGTCATATTATTTTTTGACGAAAGGATAGAGAAAAGGGAAATTTTAGGATCAAAAAGGGAAATTTTCAGGTAAAAAAGGAAAATTTAGAGGGATTTTGAGGGTTAGAGGTTAAGGTCAAGAACGAATTCAACATGGCTGCCATGACATAATCAGGATCAAAGGTTAAGGTCACTGTACTGTGGACCCACTGCCTCCAGCCCTTGTCCACGAACGTGTGTGTCTTCTCCTACAAACTTTTTATCAATTGAAAGGATTGCATGAAACTTGGTACACATATAGTATTATTTAGTTATTTCTTTCATGGCATATTAGTATTTTTAAAAAGGGTGGCCATTTTAACATTATTCGATCACATGTAATGCATAAGAAACCATGTTTTAGAATTTCATTAAACACGGTACAAGTAAAGTACTTAGTAATGTGACTTGACCTTAATGATTTGGTTAATACGTCTTCATATTTCAAGGTGGCAATCATTTATATATTTTTAGCATGAAACGAGATACCTGAAGAAATACATATCCGAATTTCAACGAATTTGGTACACGTGTACCACTTAGTAATTTGACTTGAATTTTGTGTATTTCGGTTATGCCGTGTTCATATTTTCAAAATGGCGGCCAGTTTAACATTTTACGATCATACGAGATATTTAAGAAACAATATTCTAAAATGTCATCAAGCTCGGTTCTAATAAAGTACTTTGTAAGACGACTTCAATTTTGTGATAGGGTTCATGTTGTGTTTATATTTTCAAAATGGTGTCAATTTGTATAATTTTAGCATATGACGTAGGTTATAAAATATTTTTCCAAATTTCAATAAACTTGGTAGGCACATACTAAATATTAAGCTGAATTAACTTTTGTGTATTTCTGTTTCACCGGCGGCCATTTTAAAATGTTTCTATTATAGTAGACGTCTAAGGAGTCATACTTCAGAATTTCATCAAACTCGTTTCATATATAATACTTAGCAAGGCGATATAAATTTCATGTTTTTTTTGTTCATGACGTTTACAGTTTCCAAAATGAAAGTAATTTTTAATTTTTTTGTGTAAAATTACATACCTGAAGAAGCTTTTTTTTTTTTTTTTTTTTTTTCGAATTTCGTCAAACGTTTACTACTGCAGATGTTGAATTTATTTTAGCGTGTTTTGTTCGGTACGTCTTCATGCTTTCGAAATAGCAGGTATTTTAACATTTTTTTGAGCACCCGAAATTCCTGAAGAACCATTTTTAACAATTCCGTTAAACTCGGTACAGCTATAGCCTAGCACTTATTAAGGTAACTTAACTTTTATGATTTTTGATCATGCCATGGTCTTCGTTTCAAAATGGGAGCTATCTGAACGCATTAAAATCACACGACACATGAGAGGCTTTGAATGATGGTGGTATAAGTAACTTTTATTAGGAGGTGTTTTTTTTTTTTTCGTTCATATTAAACACATTTAGAAAGAAAGTTCTGTAACAATTGTTACACTTTTTTACTCAATTTTCGAAGTACAATTCAAGTACTATAAAAATGGGCGCAGTGTTGTATATGTAAAAACAATTAACAGTTTTCGTAAAATTGTTTTACATGACTTACACCACTGTCACTCTAAGCCCCTTTTACATTAACTAAACTTTTTCCTGAACTACCTCTAACTCGGTACACAAATAGTGCGTAGTACGGTGACTTGACCTTCGCGGGGCTTATTCATAGTCGTTTTTGACCCGGACTAGTGCGGGATTATCGTCGGACTATTTTTTGTCTTATTCATAGACGCGGACTAACTCTAGTCCGAAGATCATCGTGTGTTAGTCCGGTCTAACTTTTAGTCCGGACCAAGGGTAGGTTTAACGATGGGCTAAGTCGAAAATTAACATGGCGGACCATTACAATATAGGACGAAGTCTGTGTTATATACGCTGCTTATGGAATATAATGGATATTTTACACTAAAAACATATTATACGTCTACATTGATAATTTATTTAGTCATAAGCACTAGTTACTTAATTTAAAACTGTCAAATTCTAACTTTGTGAGCAAAAAAATCTCGAATTGCGTGTTTATTGTACCGTATAAGACATTTACGTACAGCAATAATATTTTGTCAAGCCTAATAAGATGTGAATTATTGCTATCAGCAAACATCAAACCGTAAATATTCGTATTGCGTAAAATACGTTATATATCAAATATCCACTCGTCATTGTAAATGTCTCGGCAGCTCAGGGGACAGTTCGTCAGCGGCTCGCAAGGCGTGCGGACGTGTTGGGTCGCTGCGCTGTGGACGGTTCGACGCGGGAGTCGTGTTACGTGCGCGATATCAGTCCGCGAGCTTGTGGTGTCACTACAATGGAGATACGCAAACAACTCCCACGAGTCAATACGTTACGCGTTAAGTGTGCCACAAAGCCACTTGCATTGGATTTACTACGATGGTTAGACGAGACACTTGGAATACAAGACGACCAGCTCGTGGTCGTGCAGTTGGACGGCCGGCAGAGATGCATCTTCATCAAGCTGACGTCCATGCCACACTGTGAACGGATTATACATACGACAAAGGGAACATCGCAGATCAAGACTTCTTCTGGTGAGTCGATCCAAGTAGACATAGAACTGGCAATAGACAACATAAAAACAGTGCGGGTGGTCAATCTTCCTGTCGAAGTGCCTAACGAAAACCTCCTAGTTGCAATTACATCTTACGGAAAAATACATACGTTAACAGACGAACTGTGGGGTAGTTACAGAAAATTTCATGTAAAAACAGGTGTACGAATAATCAAAATGGAACTCGAACAACACATCCCGTCACAGTTAACGGTAGATGGTCACGATGGGTTTGTTAGATACGAAGGGCAGCCGCAGACTTGTAGTAACTGTTCTAAGATTGGACAACACCGCGTGGAGTGTCCCACCTTACCGCTACTGGCACAAAAAGGGCGTGCGGCGCTGTTGGGCGCAGACAGTTAAAGAGGGCAGCAACACCAGTAGGGACACAAGCGTCTCGTTAACAGAACATATCATTCACCTGTATTTAGCCCAACCAACAACAGCTGACGTCAAAATGACACAAGGCGATGACTCCGTGTCTTTACGAGATCTATTGCCATCACCTACACGGTTATATGATACAACGGTACTCATTTCAACATACACCGCCTCAGAAGTACCCCAGGTTGATAACAACACAACAACGGAAAACGTCGGTGCAGAAAACTCACATGGAACAGTTAGTAAAAAACTCGCCGTACGGAAAATAATAAGTGAGTCAGGGGCCGCTGATAGTGTGAGGAAAGGAAAAAAAACCCGTCATGAAGATAATAGTCCAACACGGCACGACGCGGTTACTCCAGAGAGCCCTCGTTCACAACGTGAACATTCGTTAAACGTGGCAAAACAAGCCATTCATAAACTTAAAACCACCGCATCACAACAAGACACAGACATGATAGTATCGGACAGTGATGATACGGGTAATAACATACACGACTGTTAATATTTGCACCATAGAGGCTCCATATAAATATCATGCGCTGCTACAACATGTACGCGCCCACGCCATTGATGTTTTATTCTTGCAAGAAGTCACTATCGCTCATTTGCCCTATTTTGATCAATACAACATTTACACTAACATAGGAGATAATGGCAGAGGTACGAGCATCATCACTAGTAACCACATTCAGCTGGAAAATGTACGTGAACATCCCTCCGGCCGTATAATTTCCGGTACATTGGTATCAACTCAAGCCCAACATGACACCGGAAACAAGGTGATAGGACACTGCGTCAATGTGTACGCCCCATCAGGCTCTCAACACAGGACTGCTCGCCAGGAATTTTTTCGTACTGATATTCTCCCATTTTTAAATGGTGACGGACATAATATTGTGATAGGGGGTGACTTCAATTGCGTTATAAATACAGTATATCACGTGGGTGGCACATACCCAATCAATACGGCACTGAAAGATTTAGTCACTGCTATAGAAGTTGACGACGTCGCAGACGTATTACGAATCCCGGCACCTCATTTCACGTTCCATAGTTATGCATCTAACTCTCGCCTAGACAGGTTTTACGTTTCCCGTCCACATAGAAATGCTATACGATCATATGACGTCATCCCCGCAGCCTTCACGGATCACTCTATGGTAAAATTTACTATGTCATGTGGCAATATCACGCCGCTACCAGGTTGGAGATTCTGGAGGTTACAAACTCATTTGATAGGACAACAGGAAGTAGATGATGATTTCCAAACAAAATGGGGGCTGTGGCAGAGGCGTAAATACCAATATACAGATATTGCCGATTGGTGGGAACGTTGTGTCAAGCCAGGTGTACGTAACATTTTCAAATACCACGGACGCCAACATCGGCGGGAGCAAGAATCGCTTATATACATATACGAGCGAGCACTGCGTGAACTCAACTCACACTCGGCACCAGACGTAAATGCCCGAGTAACAGACTTCAATTAAAAAATAACTTAGTGGACATCCATAAAGCACACATGGAGGCACGAATTGGGTTTCATAACCATCAAAGTCCACTAGCGCAGGAAAAAATTAGTATTCACTCTTTTATGCGAGAACGGAAACGGAAGCACAAACGGTACGTTACTACACTACGAACGGATCGCGGCGCGGGTTTAACAGACCCAAATTCAATAGAAGACGAATTTCGTTCAATATATAGCGACTTATACGGCGTGCATCCAACAGATTGGAATGCTGGGACAATATTTGTTGAAGCATGCGAAACTATATTGGACGAAGACATGCAGTCTCACCTAGAAAGTGACATTACTGCCGATGAAATCAAACAGGCAGTTCGACGCACCCCAAACAACCGATCACCGGGGGTGGACGGCATACCATATGAATTTTACAGACGTTATTGGCAATAGTTGGCGCAGACTTTTGCGAAATGTCTCGACATGTTATCCACAGAGGTGCGCTTTGTCAGTCACAAACAGAAGGAATATTGGTGCTTATACCGAAGAGAGCACACGCACATGGACCTCAAGATTACAGGTCGATAACACATTTGTGTGCCGACTACAAAATAATCGCTAGAGTGTATGCCCAACGGCTAAAACAGACTCTACATACCATCTGCGGGCCAGGACAATGTTGCACTGGGTCAGGAAACACAATTACACACGGCATAGCACAGTTACGTGACGTACAGATATTTGCTCAAAAGACGTCAGGATCAGTGGCGATGATAAGTATCGACTTGGAAAAAGCTTTTGATAGGGTAAATTGGACATTCTTGGATCGACTGTTCACGCATTTTGGTTATCCTCCCACAATGATCCACGTTCTACAAACCCTCCGTCGAAATACCACAACCCAGATATCGGTAAACGGGAAATTTAGGCGCAAGTTTGACGTACGCTCCTCCGTACGCCAAGGCTGTCCGCTGTCCATGACTTTGTTTGTGGTGTAAATAGAACCTCTCTTACGGAAACTGTCCTCCACACTTTCTGGAATAGTAGTGGACGGCCACAAAATAACATGCAACGGATACACTGACGATATTGCTCTAATTGTTCAAAATAATGATGAGGTGACAGCTGTTCAGCATATTTTAACAACATATGGCCGTGCTTCTACAGCCAAATGGAATCCGGAAAAAACCAAAATACTCGACCTCAAGAACGAACCACACACAGTACAAGACTTCAGACCCTTTGTGAAAACAGACACGCTACGCAACCTGGGTGTCACCTTTACGTGCGGGATAGAACAAACTCAACGAATCAACTGGGACAGTGTCGTCCAGAGAACTAGGGGCAGTTTGTTGGAATCGCGGCTACGGAACACAAATATTATACAGCGAGTGTACTTGATCAACACATACTTGCTCTCACAATTATGGTACATGGCATAGGTACTCCCAATGCCAGCGGCTGTAGTGGCTCAAATCAGACAATATATAGGGTGGTTCATATGTCGTGGATTCTTACTCCGAGTACGTAGAGAACAACTGCTGCTTCCGGTCACGAAGGGCGGCCTGGGATTAGCTGAGCATGAAGCTAAAGCGAGGGCTCTCTGTCAGAAAACCTTCACTCAAAGTCTCCTAAAAGGAGGCAGTTCGGCGGCATTATATCGTGCCACTTGGTGTGACAATCGGTTGTTACCCCGCCAATATAATCGTGTCATGCGATGTATAAAAACTACGATCGAGGAACTACCGAACGACGCATCCATCTCCACACGAATGCTTTATGATCATCTCAGATGGATGACAACTACAGGACCATCTATTGAGAGCAAAAATCCTACCCTCAGATGGACTCACATTTGGAAAAACATCGCGGATCAAGAGATTCCAACGCAGCTGCGCGCGGCTGCCTATGCATTGATAAATGACATTTTCCCAACCAATTACCAACGGAAACGTATTGGTCTTTCCTACGATGACCGATGTGGAATATGTGGTGCTCGTGACACGGCGTTACACAGGGTTGCCGAGTGTACTTATTCTGCTCTACTGTGGTGCTGGTGTAAACGACTATTATCAAGACTACTCAACATACCACCAGCAGAGGTACGCGTCAATAGGATGTGCTTTTTCGACTTTACCGCCTTTCCGTCTGACAAACGTAGGGCAGCCACATGGGTAATAATGAACTTAATAGACTTCACGCTTCGGGATGTGACGCCGTACTCACTTCGGGATTTTTCGGCGCGTGTACGCCAAGCTAGATGGGCCATGGTTAAGGACGGTGCGCTACGGCGAAGATACGGACATTATCTGTTTATGTTTTAAATAATCCTATTTAAAATGTATGTTTCACCAACTACAGAGTGATTATTGTTTGCTTATATTTGCTTTGTTTTTTTTTTCAGCATTGACTTTTCTGAAGAGTGATATGTACGATGTAACAACTTTACGTTAATAAAACACACAAAAAAGGGGGTAGGGTACTGGTACAATAATCCGAAGGACGTGGGTTCAAATCTCGCCTGGTACCAGAAATTTTTTGTTCTTTAAATTTGTTAGTTTTTAATGGTACATAACGAAAATAATGCAGTTTTCTTATTTTATAAGTGCATTTATTCTGTACATTCTGTAACGTTAAATTCGTTGTATATCACGACAGTAAATCCTGTAATATTTTGGTATAGAAACCTCTATTTGCACAAAATATTCTTATACATATTTCCGACGTTTAATGCGGAATTTTGCTGTTAAATTTTCTAGTTAGTTCGTTACATAATGCCACGGCACATATCGTTCTTAATAAAATTTCGACTAGTGAAATATAGGTGTTATTGTTGTAGATTAACCAGATATATTAGTTTTGAATTCTGCTATGCTTTTACAATATGTGTCACGGATTATTTTCCCCATTCTTTCTCATGTTTCATCAACAGTAGTTTAAATTATTATTTTAAAAGGTGATTTTTTTACCACATATAAATGTATGTTTATGATTTTACTGTCAGTTTGGACGTAATATCGATTAAATAAATATAACTTCGGTATCCTGTGACTATTAATTTAGTAGTTAAAGAAATTAAAAAAAAAGTGTTTCACGAAAGCCTCGATCTCACGACTCTAAGATAGAAAGTGAAAGCGTTAACATTGCTCTACAACAGCCACGTTAATAGTGCTATCTGTAAAAAAATTAACTTATTTTTTTATTTACAGCATACCTTAATAAAGTGGCTTAATGATACAAAATGTACTAACATCGCACAATATATTCGCTATATGACATAACTGAAACAATATTTCGGGGTAAACGTAATCGTAATTCAAATTATTTTTACTAGCGAATGCTTGCCTGTGTGTTAAAATGTGATGTGCGCATGTGCGAAGCATGTGGCAACAGTGTACAAGGCTGATCCCGCGACTATCTCTAGTCCGGCGTTAGTTGGCGTTTATGAATAAGGTAACACTTGGTCCGAACTAAGTCAGGACCAACCCTGGACTAACTGGCACAAGATGATCTCAGGATCATCTCGGAACTATCTCACGACTATGAATAAGGCCCCATGTTTTTATATCACAAGATATATCTAAATGAACTAATATCCATAACTTCATCTTGCTCAGTACATTCAGTACCCAGTATTGCAACTTCCGTTTTATGTATTTTACTCATACCGCACTAAATTTTTAAAAATGGTAAGCTTTGAAACATTTTTGATCGCATGACATGTAGCCAAGGACGATTATTTATAGTTCCTTCAGACTTGTTTACATATTTAGTACTAAACAATGTAACGTGAATTTAATACCGCTGGTTCGTGTTATTTGTAGTAAACTACAACCCCTGATTTCGAAGATTTCCCTACATGAATACGTACTTTATACTACACGTATTTCAAAAAATATGAGACCGATAGAAAGTGATTTTAATATTTAACACTCTATTGTCCAAACTTTAACGTAAATTGCCGTTGTTTTTTGTAGGCCTACCATGCTAGATGATATAACGGCAATAAACTGAAATCTTATTTTGAATTTCATAGATGTACGTGACCGGTTAGGATTAATTGCACGCAAGTTGGTTAACATCTTGATTTTTCTTTCACTCGGTCCTTTCCCCGTCCTTTGTGACAATTCAGATTAGTTGAGATTACTTTAATTTAGGTTGCTTCAAATTAGTTTAGGTTGGTTTTCTCTGAATCAGAGGACGGATTTGTTAGGGCAGGAAACTACAGTGACAATATGTAGCGCTGCGACTCCTTGCGTCTGCGGCGCGTTATGTGTTGGCGCATGGCGCAGATTCTCGTTCGGTCTGGACGTAGCCAACTGAAGAGGCAAAAGTAGTCGAAACGGTTTCACCGCGACAGTACCTAGGAGCAAGTACTGGTTACTGTAATATCACCCATGAAAATAGGATAATCACTTGCTTTCAAGTACGTGTTGTGTGCAGGGTGATGAAAAATCTCCTAATTTTAATATTGAAGCTAGACTAATGTACGCACAGTAATTTTCAATTTGCTGGTGGGTTTCTACATACGAAGAGACGAGGCGACTAAATTTTTGCAATTTTGTAGGGAAACATCTCAGAATTTTTCTATCAGTAGTGTAGTTGAAATGTTGTCTGTATTATTGCCCCTTGGAAGAGGCTACATATCATGACGTAACCAAAAATAATGTAACCTAACCTGACAACACCTAACTTAACCTGCCCTGATCTAACCAAGTTTAACGTAACCTAACCTTACCCAACGGAACCTAACATAACGTAAAGTAATCTAGCCTAACAAATCTGAAGGACTGCCCTAACATAGAGCAACAATTAAGATGACCCATCAAATATGTCATTGCATTATTAAAGCACTAAAACAAACGCGTCTTCAGAAATTTGAAAACGCTGTCCTTGCAAGGGGCAACAATTCAGGGAACCCCGAGGAAACATTCAAGAGCTCAGATAGATATCAACAGTTTTACATACCTATTTTGTTTAAAAAATTTTTAATGCAGCAGACATGTCAAACGACAATTTTCGCTGAACTTTGGACAGTGCAACAACCTTCTGTTTACCACGCAATCAATGTATATTAATTAAATGTAGTCTGTTAGGCCTAAGAAACGATTCGGAATTTTTCCTAGCTAAGTTGTGCGCCACCAGCGAATTGAATTTTTTTCTGTATGTTTGATAACATAAGATGGTATTTAAGTTTTTGTGATTTTTTTACTACGGCATGAACATGTACACGCACATAACGAACGTACAATTTGGTTTTCCTTATCATATGAATAATATTAATGTAAGTTATAATAAATTACTTTTGAAAAATTTTCTTCACTATTTCCACGTATCGCATTTTATAACGCAGCTAATTTAAACATACTCTGGAGGGTTTTCAAAGGAAAAATTTCTTGGATTTTTCGGAATGCGAACTATTTAGTCCATGAGCTAACCGACGTTTTTGTACCACCTGATATGGCAAAGGCTGACAGTTATTTTTGGTAGAGTTTTATGTATATATCAAGAATTTATATGATAGCAATGTCTAAGGAGTACTATTAATAAAAAAAGGCAATTATTTAAAATGTGGGATTTTCGAAATAAAATTGTAGGACAGGTACTATTTTTGGTGATATTTGTTATCAGCGTTTTTGGGCTATGCTACTGTTTTTGTGTAGATAACGAAACTATTATGATATCACTGTCTAACGAGTAGCTTTCTATGAGGAAAAAAAGTTGCAGAAATGTCAGTTTTGGGAACTGAAAATTTATTAGACATAAACATTTATATATTCAACCAAAAAGTTTTTCAGATAATTTTTTATAATTTTGTACCTAAATAGACTTCTTTATTCGTACATATTGTACTTAATTTACAACTAGCACCACAATTTCGAGCAGGTTAAAGTGTGCAAATGGTACAAAATATCAATACAGGAAATTAGTTTCTTAATTTAGCAGCTGTTAGAGACATGTTACCTTTGTGTTTTGTATATGATGCACAGAACTATGCAAAATACATGTCAGTGTACTACATGGATACGAATATTTATGTGCAGAACATACGCTGCTATTTTAATTCATGACTTTAGGTGGATTTCCTGCTCAAATGTGCTCAACATACCTTTTCCGATGAATTCCAGGGAACCAGGTCTTGGAAGAAACTATGAACAGGGGATTCTCAGATTGCTAGAGGAACTAAAGGATTTAGTTTGAAACCAGGTGCTGTTCAAAAAGACATTACATGACTTCTGATTAAAGTATTACCTTCATGTAAAATTTTGTGCGAAATTAATGGAATGGCATAAGGAAGCTGTGATCATACCTAACTCAATAATTCACAAATTCCTAGAGATGAATAAGATGCTGAGGTGTTGGTCGATATGTTACAGAATAGAAATATCTGTCGATTCTTTGGTGAAGAGCGGTTACTGAACATAAAAGGCGCTGTTTCCCCACGGATGTACAAAACGATTTACTCAAAGGGGCCGCGACGGCTGGGTGATCGGACCACTCGCCTTCCATCAATGCGATTCGTGTTCGATACACGACTGTGTCTGTCCACGGATTTGCGCTTGTGGGAATCGTGCCGGACTATGTCTCTGGCCGGCGGGTTTTCTCGGGGATCTCCCGTTTCCCATGCCCTTCTCATTACGGCGCTTCCTCATCGTAGGGCCTCATATTGTCTACGGGCTCCCACTCATTAAAATCTGCTTTCAAGGTGCCATACCCTGGCCCTCGGGTGACCTCCTCATACGATACTTTTTTTCATATTTACTTGAAGTTTGTCACCATGACGAAAATGCCATTCAGAAATTTGAAACTGAAAGATAGGAATCTGGCACCATTAATGTAAATCTTAATGATAGACTGTGTAAACAAAATCTCAAAAACCTTCAAATAATGATTTACGGTAAGAAAAGGTAATGCATAGTACAGAACAAGTAACAGTTCTGTCGGCGGATTTTAATATGTTTGCTCACATGTTATTGGTACAAATTCGGAAGCTGGATATGGAAGAGGTACCGAGCAATCTACTAAAACCCCTACTTGGGCACTTGCCACAGTCGATAGCGTGATAAGAAAACAAATATAGCCGAGCTTGGAAGAGAATCGGAAACGAATATCCAACTAGCAGAAGAAATCGTACTGCGATCAGCATGTTTGATTTATGGTATGGCTTTTATTCATGAACTGAAGGTTGACCACGCGGCATTCGCTGATATTGCTGCCTTAGCTATATGTTGAGCACTTTTTGAGGGAAAATATAGCACCCAAAAAGATTTTGTTTCTGATGAGTACAGAGAATTATAAAAAATCGAAGAGAGATTAATAAGGGATTAAAAAACTGCAATATATTTACAAAATATAGTCGGTGGAAACAATGTAGAGCAGCTATAAAGCTTTCTGAAAATAGCGAGAGCAAAAATTAGCTCATAAAGTCCTCGGTTGAATACAGGTGTCCGGAGACGGTAAGAAAAAGGTGGAACAAAAAAAATTGTTTGTTAACAGTAACACTTGCTTGATGTTGTCCTAAAACCGCATTCAAAAATAAATGTAATTCGCACCAAGAGGAAGTTGACACAAAGCAAATTCTTCATGCGGTACATGTTCCAAGCTCATTCAGTGCCGTAGTGTTATTTTGTGAGGACAAGATGCTTGTCAGTCCTTGGTTGGTTTACATGGCTTTACAGTATGTTACAATAAGTGCATTTTTTAGAAAACGGAAAGTCAGAGAACTGAAAATGATTAGACGAAGCAAAGAGCACCAGTAAAAATCCAAGCAAACGGGAAGTGATTGAAAACTTTCTGAAGAATCATTCAACCAAATACAAGTATTTGTCTGTTTAATGTATGACGACAGATATGGAACAAGGAAAATAAACCAGTTTAGGTATAAACTAATTTCTTATATGAAAGGCGAGGTAGAATATCGTGAGAAGACTGTTTTCTTGAACACTTGCAACGATCCAATTATCAAACTGCTGTTTGTAATTAATGTTTGAAGAAGAGTGAAATTCCAAGCATTTTAGGAAATGGATGAGTTCTTCAAAACAAGGATAAAGAAATTCTTGGGATTGACTGGATAAAATGCTTCCCAGCTTCACAGTAATTGAACCGATGTCTTGTATGTATACGATAATCTGCACGGAAAATAAATGTCCGTGCATGGTTAAATGGTTTGAAAAGCCCAAGCTTATGTGAGCTATCTGCACGCAGTAATCAACTAGAAGAAGTTAAAATTTATTTAGTGATTTGTGTAGTGGTGAAGGCGAAAAGCCGGATACTGACTCGTGGTGACAACAAAATGTGTGAACTAGATAAAAAAACAGAAAAATAAATGTTTCTATAAAATTACTTATAATTCGTTACTAAACAAAATGCTTATACATGCTATACATTATGTTTGCAAATGTAGCAGTATACTTTATACGTGATCGTGGCATCGATTTCCGTTGACTTTAACTTATGTTGTCTCTTGTTTTTTATTTGTTGTACACTGTCCACTATTTATGTATTTTTTTTCCATCTTTTCTCATAGTGGGAATTTGAGTTTTCTTTGTGTCTGGCGTTTGTGATTGGGTGTTATCAAACACTATTGACTGAATTCAATCTGTAGAATTCTTGCTGATATATATATATATATATATATATATATATATATATATATATATATTCCTCTGTGATTATTTTGCGTACGTTTTCTGTGTCTTTTGTGTATTTTATTAGTATTTTGTCAATTTGTTTTTCAATACATGTTTGGTCAACAAAACATGAGCAATGGCGTATGTCCACAAAGCAATAAATTCCAATTGTAATCTCCCATTGCAACAAACATTTAAAAATGTCATCAAAACAGTTATATAATTATCGTTTAAAAAATTAAGAAACATTATTTTGTGAAATAAAACGTCAGAGACAATTTTATAATTTTTTAAAAGTTATATTGCAACCAAGAATGTAAAAAATAACCTTTCACTTATTGCTTATGTAGGCTATATTGAAAATAAATAGTGCGCTTTGTTAAGTAGTATGATCGAATGGACCAGTCGACACTTTGTGGTTGCCAAAGGAACGCTCAAATGCCTTATGTATTAATATTCAGAGACGCTCCTCTTATATATATATATATATATATATATATATATATATATATATATATATATATATATATATATATATATAATTCGGTCTTATTGCAAATATTATTGCAGTAAGTTCTTGATAGTATTTTTAAAAAATATGTAATAAATGCATGTTAATTATGTATTTAATTAAAATAATAAGCTATAAAAAACCAACTGTCGTCAATGTATGTAGATAGTACCAAGCTAAAAATTAGCAATATTATACAAATATATGAAAACATTTTCAAAATTATTTATGTTCATCTTATTTGTGCCGGTGTTTGAGCAAAATTATGTAAAAAACCTTAAAGTAAATATTTTTACAATTTATTTGATAATTAAAATGAGAACTTATTTGAAAAAAAAAAAACATTTTAAGATTGAATTTATTAATGCAGTTATATTTATAAATGTAATACTTTTTCAGTTCCATAATCTTACATTTCTGCACAGCAAATAGTTCCAGTAAAACTGTGATAGCAAGAACCACCAAAACTGGTATCTTCCTTTCCTACAATTTTATCTCGAAAAACCCATGTTTTACATAAGTGTTTGAATTTTTTCGTACATATTGCTATCATACCAATCCATGATTTAAACATATAAATTCAACTAAAAAATAATTGTCAGCCTTTGCCACCCCGGGTGGTACCAAAAGTGCATTTTTGGGATTTGGTTCATGGACTATGTGTGTTACATAGTGGAAATAATGCGCAGTCAACAACTTTAATACCAAACACATGCTAGGTCGCAAATTAGAATCAATTTATATTACTATCAAAACACATATTTAGTTGGTGTGTTTGTCAAATGTAGCTAGTATTGGCTCAAAATTCACCCAAAGTTTGACAAACGCCTTTTAGTCGAAGTCATTGTTTTCGTGTAGATTTGGACGAGTATTGTTTAACTGCAAGCCTGATATGGGGTTGTCTCACAAGTTGTAATGCTTGAAGACGTATGACGTCACTGATGATCTGCTCTGCTGTCAGGGATCGACGGATTCACAATAAGACGTGATATGAAGTCATATACACTGCATGGTTACCCGCATCGTTATGGCTGAAATGACAGTGTTTTGCCCACATTTACAGCCTTATATTTGAAGCAAACACTACAGATTAACTTGATTATTTTCTGTTGGTTACTGTTTAATTTTACATAGCTGTTATCAGATGAAACTGGTTCGAATTAAACTGCCACCGAAGCACTACGATACATAATGAGTAATGTGCGAGCCTGCATTTCTTTACGTTTACGTTCTGAAAAGTTACTTTCATAACTTACAATGAGCCATTTTCTATGCCAGACTAACACCGTCATGCATGTTAGAAAATGTTTCTCGCTCATGTAATAACCACTTAATGTTCTGTATTTTTTTAAAAATAAAAACACGTGACTGATCCGTCGTCAATTTAAGTAATATATAAGAACCCTTTAACTTAAACAGATTTATCAAAAGTGTATTTCAGACATAAATACAGTTGTAAATGACTGACCGTTTAATAAAGTGGTTAAAACTTCTGCCCGGTGGGCCAAGGGTCACGACATGGTTCACATTTAATGTTACGTTTTCAAGTTCGGTAAATAAAAAGTCTTATTTCACCCGATACAATTTTTGGGATTTTATGTTGTGTATGTGTCCCGTTGACTAAAGCATACTCTGCTTGTTTATGTTTTCCTATTATTTTACATTTATTTGACAGACCTTTCGCAATGGGGTATGTCCAAACAACTAAATCCAGCCTTGTATGACATAGTTATACTTATCAGAGTGAATTGTTAAATTTTAATAAAAATTGGCCAATTACGTAAAATTCTAGTAAATTTTGTCTGCTTTTATGTATATTTGTAATGAGTTCAATACAATAAGGGGAAAAAAGGTGTTCAAACTAACGCTTTCGCCTCACCAGTCCCTACACTTTGTTATCTGCAGTTATCGCGTTTTCCTGTTTCCTGTCGCTCACACAACACGTGGTTAGGCGGTTGTGACTGCAATATGAAGGCGAAAAACTTCAAGCAGAAGAAATACTTCCTAAGATAGGAACTTTGCCTTAGATAGTCACAGACAATCTTAGCTTTCTAATTTAAAATGTACAGTCTTCACATGAGTGAGAATATCTCCCCACATATATGTTGCTAAATAATTGACAACAAACATCCAATTTGTAATTTTTTTCTTACCGTTACAAAAGTTGTGTGCTGTAAATTGGTATTGATGATGCGAGTGCTGTGATTGGAATAAAATACAGATAAGCAAGTCGCGATTATCATAAGAAAACTGCACTGTAAACAGTGTAAATGTTCATATAATTATTATTTGGTAATTTAAATTTTTTGATTGTGTAGTTACGGAAAACGGCTACAGTATCTGGGTGAAATTCCACACAAATATTTATACGAATATTAAAAACGCCTACAAATATTTATTTAAAACACAGGACTATATTGATGTATTTAAAAAAGTATACGTTACATTAAACTTTCTAACGTGTATGTAAAGTACTTCAGAAATTGATTTAACTCGTAACTATGCATTTAATTGCTGTACTGTCGTTATATTGTAAAAATACGTGATCCATAGAAGAAATGTACACTGCCTACACATACACTGACATCTTGCGTAAAAAATTATATTTTTCGCGAATAAATTAAGCATAAATTTCCATGTATTGTCCGCGAAGTTATAAAAACACGCAGCGTGAAATGTTTCTCAGAACTTTTCACTAACCCAGCAAAAGTTTTAAACTCCAGTAAATAGAATGACGTTCAGTTTATTTGTAAATGACGTAGAAGATAAATTAATATAGTTTGAAAAACTCTTATCTACATGTTTGTAAAATGAATGCGGTGTCTGCATGAAACATTTTATGTCAGCATATGGATTTACAAATTACATATGTAAAATCAGAAAGTGAGTTTCGAAATCAACCTTAAACTTGCAATTTATTTATGTATATGTGATGTATTCACATAATCGAACACACGGCTAATGATATTAATCATAATATTTGTACGTTAAAGGTAATGCAGTGACAGTAAATACAATGCATGTCTTACACTATAAAAATATTTAATGTCTATAGGGAGAATATACGAATTCGATTAACTCCTACTTATGTAAAGTTGCACATCTACACTAATTAACTACGTACATGTACAATGTCTACAATTAACGTCTTAATTATAATGTCAATATTTAGTGTCGAAACTTGGCATTTTTCATAACAGATTTTATCACAGAAATTTCTGAATTTGTTTTTATATTTGAGATCGAAATGTTAGTATTATTTATCTAGACTAATAATACAGTCCTGGTCTTTGGAAATTCTTCTCTGAGACTTATAGTAATGTAGATTAAGGATGGGAATTCATTGAATTAAAATTGTACAAGATTTTATTTGCCCGTGCCGTGTGTAGCTGTCATCACCAATATGCTAAAAATATTCGTTTATAGACTTTCCTATGTGTTACAAAATAGTTTGAGTTATGTATGTTATGGCATGGTATGTAAAATATAACATAACTAATTAAAATACAAGTTTTTGTCTATAAGAATGAAGCGTATACCGACTGACAAAAAAGTAAATAATTCACAAGTTGCAATATTATTTTTAAAGATTGGTTGTTAAATTATAAGAAAATGTTTTTCATTAAAACAAATTGTAAGCCTGTGACATCCGAAAAGCGATAGTATTGTAAAGCGTATACGCAGAGTGTCAAAGGGACTGTTACAATAGTAAGTAACGCTCACCCAAAACGAAATATGCATCGTAGACATAATAAACAGCATTATCAACTGTTAGTGGGTCTAAGGACCGCATTTAAGTGTGTGTTACCATTCAACTATGGTTTAAAGCCGAATAAATTTATTTTTGTTTTTTGATATTATTTATTTAAATTTCTGTAATAACGTTCTAATATAAATTATAAAACTGTTGATATTTATGTACAGTTCAAGGTGGCATTCCTAACACACTAATCCCAATGAATTAATGTTAAAAAGCGTTAATTCACAATCAGTTAGTACATTCCTGAACAAAAATTGAAGTTTATTTTCGAACTACTGTGAACGAAATATTGTTTTTTCTTAAAAATTCACCAATATAGCACTTGAGTTATGGTAACATTAGAAAAAAATTCCATAAATACATTCCTGGTATATTTTTTTTAACTTCAAGACGTAAATTTTTATAAAATAACTTGAACAGTAAACCTCAAATTAATAAGTTATTTAAGACAAATGTGTACTTTTAATGTCCAATGACTGTATAAAGGACTTGACTTACAATCTTAAGTTATTTCGTGGTTACTGATGACGTTTGATTTGCTTCTATACCTCAGCGAGAGCAAATGAGACGAGCAATAAAACGAACTTCGAAAATGCAGGCCGGAATTCGAAAATATGTATGTACCGTCCAACACAACCAAGGTTTGTACGTACTGCTGAAGGCTCAATTACGATTGCTGATACGTCTAGAGTTTACGACCATAAACTCACGTGAACTACAGTCATTTTCGGTAACTTTGTACCATCTTGGGGTAACATTGTACCAGGTATTTTATTTTGTACAGTAGCATTGGGGTTCAATCCCTATACAAACTTCAAGATTAACAAATTCATTCATCTAGAACACAGATGTATATTTAAATTACGAAATACTTCATTTGAATTTAAACTATGCTGGCGGTACAAAGTTGCCCTGACCGGTACAAAGTTACCCAAATGACTGTCCTGGTGTTGCAATTGTCCGACCTCCTTAGCGTAGTTGCTATGCGCCGGCTAACGTTGCGAGGGTCTCTGGATTCGTGAGGTGGTGAGGTGAGAGGGTTTTACCACTCTTTAACAACGAGGTGAAGTGAGGTGAAGTGACATCACAACAGCCATGCCCGAACCGGGATTTGAATCGCAGACCAGCACCTAACCGACTACGCTACGTAGGCCGGATCTAGATAATTTTTGTTTTCGTCCGGTAGTTTTAAGTTTTCACACTCTGCTCAGTTCAGAAATCCACTTCTTATTGGTCAGTGGAAATAAAATGTTTTGTTTACACGCAAAAGAACATGTTGCAGATTTTACTCAGATATCCCTGTTGTAATAAAAAAAAGCAAATAAATGAAGCTAATTTTATCCCTAGTTGTATACTGCGGTAAGTTAGAATTACAATGTTTTCATTATTTTGCTCATTGTTTGCGGTGATTTTTCCGTGACGTTGAAGTGAAAAAAGGACGAAAATAATGAGTTTAGAAATTTCACACCGTCATCAGTGTTAGGTCTGCAACTAAGAACGTTTCGCCATATTACGTAAATGTTTGATAATTGTGGCCTTTATCAAATGACTGGCATAAGGGGCTTGTTCACTCACTCTCTTACGCACGCAGTAAGCATCACACGGTCTTGCTGGATAGTCAAGCTCCTAACTCTTAAGACTTTTTTTCCACGGCTACAGCCCGAGCGCAAAGTGTCAGTTACACATGACGTCATGGTAGCCAAGCCATACATAGTAGCGGGGACAAAAATAACCACTGCAGCCGAGTTGCGGCGTTTTCTCCCCTACATAATCTTTCTCTTGCTCAAACCGCTGTTGCAGTCGAATTTAAGTGGGATATCAGAATCAAATTAGGCCACCGAATTATTAACAATATCCTGACCTTACTGTAAACATCCGCGGAAATTTCCTTATAAAATTTGTCACGGAGGAAACTGTACCTAGCTTAGATATAATGACAAACAAGTGAGAAATAAATAATAGCATTAAATAAACTGACTTTTATTCTACGTAACATTAGCTTCTAAATCACTGAAAACCTTCCTAGCACAACGATGTTACTAATTCGCTAGGCATGGCATAAGCTGGAATAGCTTAGTGTAATTTGTTGCGGAAGACATATTGCACTTGTACTAGACGAAAGCGAAACGAAAATTGCAAGATGATAATTTATTGTGAATGCGTGTTTTTATTAGAAGCTGGTAAATTGTGTGCTTGCAGTTGTACTGAGTGTCGCTGGTAGTAGGAAGAATGGATGTTGACGATTGTTAATATGGCCAATGCTATTGCAAGTTATGGCTGGGTTATTGCATGTAGTACAGCTGCCGTGAAAGAAATATAAATAAATGTGGAATAAATTATCATCTTAGTATTATGCAAGCATTTTTATGTGTTGATATTACCTTGCTTTTTTTCTTTTTATAAACTGTGCTTAGTTCTACTTTATATTAATTTTTTCATTCAGGGTGTTTAAAATATTAGGGAAAATATTTAACGTTAAATGATAAAGTCAATTCTTAACTTACATGTTTATTTGTTTTTCTGTGTTCGAACGTTATGCTGGATTCGAATATTATTAACCAGCAGGTTAGACATTAATGTGTGGAAGTTCTTTTGTACGAAAATTGTTAACTCTTGCTGATGGATTTTGTAAATGGTATTTTATATATTACATGTTATTTGGGCAAATAAATAAAATTTGTTTTTGCTCTTTGAGAAGTTAACACTGGGAATATTTAGTACGGAGACCTACCATTGACTAGAACATTTGGAGCTGAGCTCACTACGGTGTCGCTGTTGCAAAAGGATCATCACTTTCATTTGTAATTCACTTCGACACGAGAGGATTGGTTGCAAGAAGAGACTTATAAACACGATGCTGCGCGCAGCTGTCCCAAATAATGGAAACAGTTTTTGAGAGGTGATGGTTTTAAGATTCACATCAAGATATTTAAGAGTAGGGCCTGCGTTATCTTCTCCGACTGAAAACCGATTTATAATGTCACTACAAGATATTGCTGCATCTTTCCTAACTCCCACTTAGGGTTGTGTGAAACTGCGATATATCGCACGCGATGCGATGAATTTTCGAGTAATCATGAGCGATATTTCTGTCGCGATATATTGCAATCCGAATATTTTGCGATACAGCGCTACCTCGATACTTCGAGATATATCGCAGCTGTTATTTTTTTTATCGCAACGAGTTTTTTTTTATTTTTATCGCATTGCGATTTTTGCGATATATATCACTGCGCATTTTTCTTACGCTATTTATCGTAGTGCTATTTCTTGCGATGACACGATAGCTTGCATTACTTGTGAATTTCCTATTTTAACTAAACATTATGGTCTCAGGAAAAACAAACCTAGCACAGGAGTTGCTCTATAATCGCTAACCACAGGATTACATTAGTCGTCGTAAATCACAACTCATACATTTTTATTTTAAAAAATAGACAGAAATCCCAAATTTTATGCTTCAACAGGATAACATAGAAGAAACTAACACAAATCAGCATATAACCTTAGTTTGCCATTTGTAGGTTTTTGTATACATTATTGAGCGACGTGACCAAGATATTAATTGTGTTAATTTTATCCAAATTGAATAACAAACATGGCGGCAGAGTGGAAATAGACACATAATAATATCTAACAAGAATACGGCAGTATTTTGGAAATGTTATGGAAACTAGTTTGTAAGCAGTTGCCATTTTATTTTACTCAATAAATTTTAAAATAAGTATACCTGGGATATTTTTCGTAATAATAAGACTTAGTGTATTTGTAAATTTGTTCCATTAAGAGTTAGTTGGGCCTGGCGCGTGAGCTGCGCAGTAGCATGGTACGAAATGTAATTTTTCCTATCAAACGCGATTCTATTGCGTTTATCTACGAAAAGAAGACACACTTCAAACTATGTCTCAACCATTTGAAAAGTTCCGTCCGTGGCGTATTTGTTACGGTACTTGGTTGCGTTTTTTTAAGGATCCGGGTTCAAAACCGACGTACGTCATGTATTTTTTAAATATAATACTATTAGTTTGTTTTACAAGCGTCTGAAACAAAACTGTTTAATTAATTTTTTAAACCGTCTATTTTACATCTACGCAACCATATTGTTTCACCCTTAATTTTATTATCTATTCCAGTTGGTTCTCGGGGTGAACATAAGCGTGGCGTGCTGAGACTGAAGGCTACTACTGTCTCCACTACTCAACTGTGACTCCTATGTACTGCGACCAGGTATAAGGATAATTATCAGACGCCACAGTATTGACTAAAATGGGCTTTAATTTATATTGACAGTGCACAGTACTGCTTTACAATTGGCGTCATACAATCTTGCCTTAAGGCCTGAATACAGGGAGGCTTTAATAGAAATATATTGGAACTCAGTTCCAAGCAGTTTACTACTGTGTATTGGCACCGTCGACACTCTGACGTTATCGACAGGGGCATCATTTGGGTCTACAGAGGGGGGGGGGAATGCACCCCTGGATTTGGAATTTCATGTGTATAAATATATTATTTGTATTTTTAAATTTAAATAATGCTAATTTAAGCACATAAAACTGAAGTTTTATTATTAAAGCATCTAATTTATACATGCTTAATTAATAAAAAAGGTGCAACAAGGTCACTGTCGCCGGAAAACAAAATCTTGCCCCCCCTCCCTAGAAAAACCTGAAATGACGCCGCTGGTTATCGCCCGTGAGAACTGTCGTGACCTCCTCGGATCACGAGCGGAGTCCCAGACGTCCGGCCCTCGGACGACGGAGTTGATCAGCAAGGGGACGGCGCGGCGTCCTAGCCGACCTGGAGGTACCCCAGCTGACGGTCCGATGAACAACATCATTGGTGGCCCTGACCCCTAGTTATATATGTCTCAATTTTGAGGGTAACCTTCAAAGTGTTGTCATAACACCGCTCCGCGCTTGCAGTTCCCCTGCTTGGTGAGAGTTGAACGATGTCTGAAATTGCATATTTGCGCGGAAGAAACAGCGATTTAAATTGAATGCAAATCGCGAATGTTATTTTTTATGTGATCTAGTAGGATAGTGTTACAAGTTTAGAGCAAAAATGTTTCATGTGGGCAATTCCCATGAGTACTTTTGGGATAGAGGTCTTATAATTAGAAATAAAATAGTTAAATTAAGTACTGGATTTAATAGCTCACAAAGCTACGAAATACACAAAACAGTAATCAACTATAACACTCACAACTCAAGTATATATGCACACAATTAGTACTTTGCCACACAATGTCAATTAACTTTGACAAATAAAGCACAATAATATTTACCATTAATCAAATAAAGGCTACAAATCGCAATAAAAATTCAGTTATATATATATATATATATATATATATATATATATATATATATATTGTCAGGAGGTTGGGTCATAGAAAATAAATAAAGAAAATATAATAGACAGTGTTAAATAGTTAAACAGATGTGGAGTGTCGTGTTTATGATAGTTATGTTATACCTTGTTTGTAGCTAAAGTGTTGAATGTAAAATGGGGGATGAAAGTATATCTGGATTAGTAAGCTATGTAAGCCTACGAGGTGGAAAGCAAATAAATATCACTAGTAGATAAAACAAACATTTGACTGAAACATAACGATAAGCAATAAAGATTAATAAACTCTGTGATTATTAAAACATCACTGGGGGGTATACATATGGTACGTAGCTCCTTAAGTAAAATAAAACAAACAAGCACTTTAAAGATATAATTTCCACCTTGTAGCCTAGCTACAATCATAAAGTATTAATGTATGGTAGAGCACAACAAACTAACTGAAACAAAATAATAACTCCGCTTGGCAAACTATCTATTGCGAGGGGTACAGAAGATCGAAACATAGACTAACGTCCCGATACGGGTCGCGTCTCCTATCTTGCCTTGTGCATGTGCTTGTCACCCATAATCATCTATTAATAAAATATTTAAATCAAGATACATGTTCTGCATTAAGGGGCTATCAATTAATGTTAAAAGGGACTACAGTTCGAATACTTGAAATAAAAGAGTGAATTCAAATAATTGGAGTTTATTACAAAAGATTAAAATAAAATGTTATACAAAAATAAATATTACATTAATGAAAATAAAATTGTACAATTTGGAAAAAAGATTAGTTATTTAAATGTGATGAACTGTGACCAGATATTACTTTAAGAAATTATTCTACACAGTAAAGTGGTTTCTGGCATTACTTAAACAATCCCGAGGTTATTACATTACTTTAAAAACAATTAATAAGGCAATTGTACTGGCCAACAACAAATACACGCTTCAATGTATCCACGACTATTATAATAAAAACCGAACACGAAACCTAAAGGGGAAATAATACTAATTTAATAATAAAATAATAACATGAAAGAATACTTATCATTTTGATGTTCATGTCCAGCGAAGTCTCATCCATCTCAGGGCTACGAAGTCTTCTTATTCCATAATAAAAAAACGACTAACAGAAACTTAAAATTAATAGTAATAATAAAAAAATCTAACTAACTGAACTTTATTCAAACTCCTGCCATCTCGCAGCCCGAGCCCTTAGGCTTACGCCTCGCCCATCGGGGCATCGCCATGTCTCCTATGCGTCCAAATAAAAGAGAGATCAAACGAGAGCCATCAAAAAGAAAGAGCAAAAGAGAGCCAAAAAGAGAGCGGAAAAAGAGAGCCAAAACACGGCCGGCAGGTATTTATAACTACTGGTTGCGCCGTCGAGAACCTTCCATGAATTACCTTCCTGGAATGGTCAGCAGTGACCATTCCAGATCGGCGCAACATCTACCCTCTCTGTCCCACAAGGCATTCACTCGTCAGCGACGTTTGACGTCACGGGCGGGGGGACTGTCTGAGAGCGGAACGACAGAAATGTGCTGTAGTGCACTTCTAGCCCGTGCGTCGGCCCTACCAACAGCTGGTAATGTGGGACAGGGGAGCGGGGGAGTGTTGACAGAGGCGTCCAGTGCCCCCGGAAGGCCGCCGCACGCTGAAGGTACCAGAAGGACCCACAGCACACGACCGCTCGGCGACACTGAAACATCCATCACCCCCCCCCACCCCCCACCTACCTACAACCTAACACAAGGCCATCGGCCTACACACACTACCAGGACACTGTCCGCAATGGAATTCACTAGCACTGCAGTGGCAACAAACTCTGCAGGCTACCAGGAACAGTGAACTAAAAAAACTCTACCTGAGAGACTGTGTGAGAACACTCTAGATTTCCACAATTCTAAATTCAAAGCAATGACTTCCCAA
>PNEQ01006993.1:5829-20819 GCA_003012365.1 Medauroidea extradentata
TTTTTTTTTTTTTTTTTTTTTTTTTTTTTTTTTTTTTTTTTTTTTTTTTTTTTGTTTCAAGATAATAATTAGGTAAATTACCGCAAAGAGATTTTAATATTGTTCAAATTTCGAACTCTCAGTCCTGTACAGGTGTCACATGGGATTTTTTTATGACTGATCGATTTTGCTTTGACTGAATGACCCGTCGTCATAATTTTCGCTTCACTTGGATACGTGGACAAATATTAAAGGCGCGAAATTAAGATTTTTCGAAATTCGACACCTAAAGGAGTGACAAGGCATATTTTTTTTTTTTCGATAAGCCGATGATACTTTTCTAACCAGTAGAGAAATTGAGGTGGTGTTCGCGTCAGAATGCAGCTTACATAAGTACCTAAATAAGGGAATGCAAGTTTTATTTAAATTTTATAAGATAACTTAACTAAGAAGAAAACTTAGTTTGTGAACTTTCACGGCAGACAATCCGAAAAGCAAATCCGACACGCGAGAAATAAATTGTACTGGAGTTTTATTCTACAGTTCTATCGAGACGTGGTATTTTAAAACCTCTATTATCCCAGGAAATTTATATTTCTTCAGTTTGTTTTCATGAATAATTTTGACGTTATGGGGCGCGGTTGTATGTAGCTCCGATATATTTTTCTGGAGGTTCTAAGCTCAAATTCCTTTAAAGGCTGTGCAGATGTGCAATTCTGACACACAAAAACTGCAAGGAAGATGAAATCAGTGCAATTTGGATGAAGTTCTAAAGTGGTAAAAATTGATTCTGCAGTCCACTATCTACTGAAGTTCCTCAACAGCATCAGCCCACATATATCATCTGACTAACCTCAAGGTTGGGGCTCGAAATACTTTTATATTTCGTCGAAACATTATCCCGCCAAAACTCCCTAATGGCACTAAACTTCAAGTGAAGTTTTTGAAAAACAAATATTTTATTGAGGGCAGCATCACCAATGATTGTTCTCGGGGGAAATCAGTCTTAATACCATGTAAACCACGTATTTCATTCGATTACTGTCTTGCACTTAAGTGTCTGTGATTACCCCACCACGTCTACATTGTGACTATAAATAAGGCCCAGGCGATGATGCTGTTAGTGGTAAAAGACTTAATGTAATTTGATTGATGTACGTCACACAGTTCAGCAGTGACAGAGGTATATTTATCCTCGGCTAGCTTCAGTATCTCAGGTTATATTCTACCTCTAGCAGAAATATAATATCAATACATAAAGGAAAACTAAAGAATAAGAACGTGTAGTCCATTTTACTACAATACTGCAACCACAATTGTTTTTTTTCTCAATAATAATACACACATTATTTTTATCCATAGACAAATTAACCTTAGATGTTGAAATTCTTCACATCGTATCATATTATTTAAAACCTGTAACGTGTCGAGATATTTCGATATATTACAGCAGATAAATAATTTGACTTTAAAGTTTTGTAATGCCTTCTAAAATCATGTGTCCTAACTGTATGTAATACGCAATTCGGTATGTAACTGATTCGTTAGAAATTTATATTTATCGATAAGGAGGGTATCCAACGTACCAATGGTACATCGGCGCTCTGGGTGCATGTTTGCTATTGGGTGGCCGCTTGCCCTGAGGATGACGTGGATGAGGTCCTGCAATGAAGTGAAGTTGGAATTCGGGGGGGGGGGGCTTTTTCGGGAGAAGCCTGCCGACAAATGGCATTATACGGCAAGAATCCCACATGTGAAAATCCGTGGACGACCACCAATAATATTGATCAACGACATTAGAACGTATCGGCTTACTATTGTGTTCCTTAAACCAAGTCAGTTTCTTTATTTTTGACTGTCTTCGTAAGGTCAACGCCTCCAAGATATTGGGGTGAAGAGTCGTTGTTTTACGTCGTAATAGACAAGATCATAATTCAAGTTTCGTTATCTGTTTTAAGTAAAGCAACATGATTAAAACCAATTGGATGTCAAACAGTTCGAAGTATGTTTCCTTTTATCTTATTACCCTTTGAGGTCAACGAAGTAAAAGCTTAAGATAATTGGTGAAATGGAAAGTTAAAGGTCAGTTACAGATTTCGTTCCTTTCCTTAATCAAAACTTTATGAAACAATGCAGCATACGGTAATAAGGAAATGGTATTACAGAATGGTTTTTGTTGCTACAAATCAGGTAAAAAAAAGTTTATAATGATTCACTTTCTCCTTCCTTTCCTCTTTCTTTCTCTCTCTCTCACGCTTTAGTTAGGTTATATTTATACTTGCGCACACGCGCAAACACACTTGTATTCAAATGCTTGTTCGTATTAAAGTACGTAAGCACACAAGTTTACGAATGTACTATTTTCCATATACAAGAGGTGGTACTTTTAACTTTTTCTTTTATCCATGTGTACGAAAAATATTGTATTATATCATCACCATAATATTGTTAAACCTCATAACTCCATTATGCATCCATTCATAAAACAGGTGAGAAAAATTATTCAATTTCTGCCACAGACTAAAAATGCATAATTTTTATAACTGTATTATAAACTAAATTCTTATATTTACTTTTAACAATAATTATTTTTAAAATTTTGTTAAGTTGGTTTAAAAGGGCTAAAAGACGTAATATTCCAAAAATTGAGGTTACGAGGTTTTACAGTTAAGGTAACTACATTTACTTTATACAATTAATTGCAATTTAAAATCAAGTCATAAACTCAAAAGTACGAATAAAAATGCCAAATGAATGCTGTGTATTTTTTTATATATTTATATTAGGTCTATCACCATCATCTGGTTCAATACGTAAATAAGTTAAGTTTTTTGTATTATAATCGAAACCGTAGACTATAATATCATCGAAAATGTTACTGTATAGGTATTAGAATAAAATTACATAAAAAATACAAATTATTGTGAATATTTTGTGAACTCATATTAGTTATTATTATGAACCAAGTACGTGGAACTATAGTTAATAAATATAAACTACATTAATTGTATTTATTGTATAGTTTTCATATTATTATTATTACTATTATTATTATTATTGTAACAGTTACAACCACACAAATTAAACAAAATACATTTATTCTTCTCCCAGCTCGTGTTACTTATGTAAATTTTAGTTCAGTATTACGAGATTGTGGTGTAGGTATTCTATTGAAATTATTTACTGTTTGCTACGGTGAGACAAACGTTAAATAACTGTACAAAATGCATCATTTTTTGTGCTCAGTTCGAGTAATTCCTTTAGTTTAAAAATGTAGCCCTTAAAAACGTTAAGGTGGCCGCCTGAATGGATGTATGCTGCTATAGAACCATGTTGTTCTAACTCAATTTTTTTAAAGATTTGTGGCTAGTCTATACTAATTCCATTCATTTTACATTACAGTACAGAGGAAATAGGAATATTCAACTCAGATGGTATAGAACCAGCATGTTCTACTTTTTGTTCTACCTCCATTGCAAAGGTATACATTTACTGCTATTTATTCTCTTCATTTAGCATTATAGTATTTGAAACTTTGGAAACAGGGTCCCAATATGAGATTACATGAACACTATTTATAGCGTGCGTTAAAATTTTAACTGCAAAATAAAACACATGTTCCCCAAACTTTTAGTGGCTCTCCTGTAAAATTTCTAAATGTGGAGTTAGAACAACGTGGTTCTATAGCAGCGAAGTAAGGATGCGCTAAAGGCGACGTAGTATGGGCATCACTTTATATTCCAGCCTCTAAGCGCGAGTCACTGAACTGATGTGCAGTCTTCTCGTCGATAGCTCGCTTCTGAGATATTCAGCAGTGACCAGGTAATTATTACGTAATATAAAGGCGTGTTTTACACATCTACTATATATTTTCACAGCTTCACCACCAAGAATATCCGTACCTATAAAGGACTCGAAAACACCCATTTTTACCATTTTCGACATCTTTTAAAAATATAAAATCGTGTAGCTTTTCTTTGAATGCTATCCCCAAAGCAGACATAACTCTAACACGTCAGTTTTTACAATATACGCCTATCGGCCGAAGTTGTGAACAACGTTCGTCAAGTAAGTGATCCGAAAAAATATAATTAATTTCACATTTTCGGAAGCTACAAAAGTAAGGTATCAGTATGCCATTTGCGTAGTTTGGCTTTTGTATAATTCGATAAAAGAGTTCAGAAATTTGTTAAGTAAACAACTTTTCATGTAATTAATTTCAGTATAATAGAAATGTATACTTATAGGGAGACGAGACTTGAAAGGGATACTCACAGTTGAAGAATACACATCTCGATCGACAAGAGAGGATGGCAATATCTCGTCAGGACTTCGAAGATATAATTGAGACACATAAGGGTACTAGGCTCACAAAAACCTTGGTAAAAACATCGTAATAAAAGTTGCTACTTGCAACGTACATACGACAAAATAAGTATGGAGATAGTCACACATATTGACATGTTTTAAAATTTTTACTCAAATAATTTTTGGAAATGCTCAATTTTAATGACGAGAAAAATTTGAAACCCTGTGTCAAAGTACAGTTACATTTTAAAAATTAAATTTAAAATACGATTTTTCGTTACCTGTATGGGTTTAATTTTAGTTCTTTATTCTATATGTATTTTTACTTAATGTCAGTATTAAAATGTTGATTTTAATACTTATAATCGTTTGGAATTAATTGAAACTGAATAAATAATAATTTTTGTTTGGTGTACAGACTTTAGTTCTTGGTTGAGTAAAGTTCCAAACACAGCCGATCGCACATCTTAAAATGTTAGTATTTTGGCGTACGATGACGAAAGTATCTCAATACATGGAGAAACACTTAACAAACCAGGTACCTCTACCAAAGAAACTGGTACGTCTGACATAAGAGGGTCGAGCCAGTTCGTTAATGTTGTAGGAGAACAAAAGGGGAATTTTCGGTTGCTATTGCTGTCTGCAAATGTAAGACAGCCTTCTTCAATTAGGCACACAGTATTTTTTAATGAGGAGTTTAAACTAACAGAAACAAATTTAGGGAGAAAAATTGTAATGTCCAAAAAATATAACAAATATTGGCCCGCGTGATTCAAACACGTAAAAATGCATGTTTATACTCTTGAGAATGAAAAAGAGAGTGCAGGTGGTGAGTGTGGTGGTATCTGCAGATGGTTGTGAGGTTGTACCACTTCGCGCCGAGCGCTCCATCACGAACGGCACTGCTTACGGCGCGCGCCATTGGTGTTGACATCGACGTCCAGGTGCTCGACCTCTTCAACAAGGAGCACCTCAAGCCAGAGTTCCTCAAGGTAGGTCTACCGCTGCACACAGCTCAACGCTAGTACCCCATACGGGAAGTTGTATGTCTTTCCACGTGCGAGCACACTTTTGTAGCAGCTGGTATACAGAAACAGAGTAATGGTAAGTCAAACTTTTAAGGATGACGGAGAAGAGAAAAATGAGACAGGAAATTGTGGGCCGGAAATGCCTCTTTTGAGAGTAGTCCTTCGCGGTGTAAAATTTCCACCTTTGACGCGTTGGAACAGCGGAGCGATAAGAGCCAGAGTGCCACGTTAGACGGGAAGCATATCGCCTCCGCGAGGATTCCGATGTAGTATTTTTTCTATGGGACTTTAATCGGTGGCCCTAATATTTTATTTTGGGATAGTATGAAGTAAAGACCAACGAATTCCTCGCGCTTTACACTTTACGAATTCGGGTAAAATTTTCGGAGTTTTATCAGTCTAAAAAAACCGTTTTCAGCCATTCTGAGAGGCCCGAAAATCATGTTTCTAACAAGCGTACTGCATTATTTTTAAAATAGAAGCATAGTTTCAAGTGTGCGTTCTTTTCGTAAGTAAACGTGATATGAATAAGTTAAGCGGTTTCGCGTAAAAAAAAGAACATGTGTGACACGTTGCAACGTCGTCCATGCGCCAGTACTACCTGCGTTTGAAATGCGTTGCAGAGAGTTGCGACTATTCTTTTTTTTTTTTTTTGTCGAAACTATTTAACGCGCATTATATTTGTGTATCTATTAAAAGAACACACACTTCAAACTACATCGCTATAGTTTCAAAAATTCGGCACGTTTGTTAAAATAATCATTTTCGGGCCCCTCAAAATGGCAAAAAAAAAAAATGGGTTTTCCATACTTCCGTATCTGTTAAAGTAACAACCATATTCGAAAAACACAACACTGTAAACAAGCGCTAGACTTTGAACTATTCTGCACACAAATAAAATAATATGGTGGCCGCTTAAAGTCACAAAGAAAAAAGATAATAGTAAAGCACTGCACGCCAACTGAGTTGTTTGCGCGGAGAGGCGATAATGCATTACATACGTCGGACAACGGCAACCTTACCGCCCCTGTCTCACACATCAAACGCAGCCTAACAAGGTAGGCCCCTTAAGACGGCCACCAAGTTGACGCTCGGAGTTACTTTTTTTCGTAAACGTGCGTCCAAAATGCTTATATACAAAAAGAAAATACACTTTAGAATATTTTCGAAAATTATTTTTTAGACACCACATAAACTGGAAGCATTATTTTATTCTTTTAAAGCCCTTGAATTGGGCTAAAATCTGTTTTTTTTTTTTTTTTTCGGACGGTTGTTTCTTAAGCTATACGAACCGAATTAGTTCGAAATTCAGGTCAAGTGCATTGTATTTTGCTACAGAAACGCATTCAATTAATGGCCAACAAGTCCCACAGTAAAAATCTTACGGCTGGAGCACTGTGCGCACATTTACGACTTACGCATAGAGGTGACATCTTAGTACATGTGCCCGCGCCAGAATCACTCGTAACGCCTCATCGACATTCTCCACACACACACACACAAACTATTCACCAGGCGGCCGCCTTGAAAGTTATTATCGACACATGTGGCGAAGTAAATTTCGAACATCCTGGTCTCACCGCGTGAAGACATGTCGAATATCTTATCGACAGGACACCGGTAAGAAATAAGTAATGAAGAAGACATGTTGGCAAACCTGTGATGTCAACAGAACGTTTCCATCCATGTTACAATGAATGCGACAGAACCACTGGCGACACTATCATGCCTGCATCGATGCTGGGGACCGCCATACCGAACATTTCCTTTAAGGCCATGGTCTTTCATTTATTTCAAATAATTGCAAATAACTCGAATATTGTTTAACCAAATGCTTTGAAAAAATTTTGAGACTGTTTACAGTCATACGTTACACAATTTTGCCAAAGCGTTTTTTTATATACCATTTGTTAGCAAAAAAATTATTTTGCTTCATTTTCGCTTATTTTGACCACAAAATATGTGATATTTCTAAGAAAAAAAATCCATTTGGTATATTGCAACAGAAAAATTCAGATACAGACGATGATATATTAGTCTTAAAACGGTAAGAATGCATTTTTTATATATATATGGGTTAAAAATATTTTCGAAACCACTGGAAAACTAAAGAGCGAGGCCTTAAAACGTATTCACATCGTGATATGTAATAATATTATTGTCAATAAGAACAGTAAAAATTGTTTCGAATTCGCTTTTCCACGGTTTTTGCTGTATTTCTTAACAATACAACCCCGGCTCAGCATTGCTTATCTCGTTTTACATCTTTTGTTATTCTCCATACTATATCCCTCAAAGTTTGACTTATTATTACGAAAACATCCTGTAGCTTCAGAAACTAAATACACTGTTTCATTTTCGAAAAACATTGCATTTGCTTTCTGGATGAGCAAACGAAAGTGTAACTAGATTGGTAAGATAGCAATCAAACTATGAAGTACAGCATGGATGTTAGATAAGTTGCACTCGTTCCTGGAATGGACTATTTTTTTGCTTTCATTTAGTTCCGGGTTTTAATTCTAGGAAAGTTGTGTGTGTACTGTACCAGTTACACCTCTTAGTTCAAACACCAAAATTGAAACTTAATTTGATGAAGGAATAAAATCATCCGTCAATATTTTGTATAATTTTATTACTATGTCTTGTTAACAGTTGTCAGTACGTACCTAGTAGGTGTAAATGAGTTTGCTTATACACGTATTCTTCTTGTTACCAAAAAATTCAGTAAGTTCACGAGCAACTCGCCTGTAATGCCACATTATACGAATCTTGCTATCATCATGTACGTAATATACATATGAAATAATTTAAAGGTTGCATAAGTACTACGAAGTGAGTTCATCAAGTGCTGAAAAAATAACTGTATAATCATCTCACTCGCTTTTTTCGTTCCAGATAAATCCCCAACACATCGTTCCTACTCTGCAAGACGGTGATTTTATTCTGTGGGAAAGGTAAGTAATTATATTTTAAAAAATAATTTAAAACTGACAGTCAACAATTTTATATCTGCAAGCTGAACTATATGAGCAATTTAAAACAAAGGTTGCTCCTAGTATATTTATAGTTGTTCACATAAATATTTTTGCAACTAAATACATATTAAGTACAAGGTGGAGAGAGAGTTTGGTATAATATTTTAGCAACAAAATTCAAATTGTAGTATTTGTTTTACTGGTTCTGTAATGATACATGCTCCGTATAAACATGTCCTATTTTTTTCACGTGTACACATGTTGTGTATGCTTATATGTATGTGTGCGCGGCGCGTGTATATATATATATATATATATATATATATATATATATATATACACACATACATATATATATATATATATATATATATATATATATAAATTTTGTTTCCTCTCATAATAGTTAAGAAAATGAGTTTTATTTTTCGGTAATAATTTGGATATGATAATTTTGTCGAAGTCACCTTTTACTCTCAAAATAGTTGCAGTTTCACCGATTAACACATGCAATGTCAGTGAACCTGATGCAGATATTTTGGATGATGACAAGAGGGGCCATGCGCATGTTTTTATTTAGTGAATGTTGTAAATTTTATGTCATATGTGGATCATTCCGCCACTAAACAACGAAAATTCTGAGAAAAAGGAACCCATGTTCAGGTCAAGTTTTCATTTACTATGTTAAGTGATACACTACCAACATAAATCACTTTAAACAATAGTTATGAAAAGCCAAAGTGCCAGTTTATAACTATTCAGCTTGTTAACAACGTTCAGAATAAAATTATCAACGGTATGCGATTTTATTATATCATAATAATGTAACACTTGCATTGACATCTTCCACCATTTCGCATGTAGCCATTGTGTGTATGCGTATCTGTGTGCGTGTGGGTTTTATATATATATATATATATATATATATATATATATATATATATATATATATATATAGAGAGAGAGAGAGAGAGAGAGAGAGAATGAGTCTGAAAAAGCATGTAATTCGTTATGAAAAATTTAGAAGAAGTCATGTATGAAACTTAGCACCGAAATTAAATATTAAGGCAGCTATAAGCTTTTGAAAATCGGAAATAATGTGAGACATAGTTTTATGTTATCGAGATCTGTAATCCCACAGCAAATGCTCGTTCAAACCTTCCGCCATTGCGAAAATAACAAGGGTGGCCACCCTTATATTGAATACAACTTTCGTCTGTCTGAAAGTCAAACGTTTGAAGAATTTTTTTGCTAATTGACTGCTTGTTGGCTCAATGATATAACATGATTCGACCTGCATTAATTTGTTTCATTGTTATTGGCTCAGCGCTCTCAAAGAGGTGTCAAATAAGTCAAGAGTAAATTGCAAAAGTGACATAAATTCACAGTCGTGTGAATCATATCTTGTGTTCAAAAGAAAGTGACTAGAGCACTCGCCTCACCAAGGCATTCCGAGCTTGATTCGGATTTCCGAAAGTGGGATTCGTGCTGGACGATGCTACTTGTCTGTGGGTATTCTCGAAGGTCTCCCGTTTCTCCCACCCCTCATTCCGGCGCTGTTCCATACTCACCTCATGTCACACCTCACCAGCGCTGAAGACCTCAGTGTATGTGCTGACTAAACTATCATTTTGCTTCTCTTCAATTAATGTCTTCTGTTCTAGACCAAGTTTTCTTTAAGTTTCGTGTCATAAGCTATTATGAACATTAGATGAAGTACCGTAATATTATTGATTTTTGCAATTTTTGGTATGGGTTTTCATAAACTGAACCATTTTCATTGACATGTGCTACTGTGAGCTAATGTTGCTGAGATGTAGAAAATCCACAATAAAACTAATTCTTTCATGCGATTATATCCTCTAAGGATGGCTCAAATTTTAGTTTCTCGTCAGTTTGTTCGTCTGTTCGGTAACAATGCGACATACATTCGGTAACAACGAACAATGTGTTTATATGAGGTTTTATTACTAGCTTTCTTGTTGTTTGTTCGGTACAAGTTTTACAGTCGATTTGAAACTAATTTCCAGATGAGCTAGAGATTGAAACTTTAATCATAGTTTAGAACTGGTTGACACTACAATAATAAGAGAAAAATTGAAAAAATAATTATGTACATAAAAAATCAACAAAAAAATTTTTAGTATACCGCGTAAATCTGATTTTGCGATGAGCTAGAGACTTGAAACTTTAATCACGCCTCAGAAAATAATGACAATTCAATAAATGGGGGGAAAATAGTAAGCAAAATATTGAAAAAATTAAATAATAATAATTTTTACTAACTATGTTTAAAAAAAACACCATTGAAAAATTTCACACACACAAGACTAAACAACAGAAAATTGTTTTTAATGTATAAATTAATTTACCGCGTTTTTAAACGGACAAAAAAAATGCAATAATAGTTTCTCCTATGTAACTACGTGTAAGATTTAAATTAAAAACGTGGGACGCATGCCACGTATAATAGCAAGGAGTGTAGATAGTAACTTTCGTTGGGAAAAATTACTCAAAAGTTCACGTGATCTTCGAACGATTCTTGCAATGAGTATGTATTGTGAACATAAAAGTTTTTTTTGAACATACGCCATTGTTTTTCCTTCCATTTTTTTTTATTGTGGGTTTTCTTCATACGGCAACATTCGCCCGCAATGACGTATGTCCAAAAAAACTTTTATGTTCTCTAAAGTTCATATAATTTGCAATAACATTGTTAGTGACTTACGTGAACTATTCATGCATCAGTTACCACCTATGGCAAAACACCCTCCCACCCAAACACGTTTTTATGATTAAAATCTTAAATGCATTTTCATAGGACATTATTTTATACTTTTCAGTCCGTTCTAAAAACATAGTACATTTTTAAAAATAATATTTAATATTTGTCAGCGTTTTCTTTGCTGTTACGTCTGCATTTACATCTGCTCTAGTCCTGCGTTGTTTTCGTATAATTTTGTCACAATTTTCATACGCCTTATTTTTTTCTGAAAAATTGTTTATAGCTCTGTTTCTAACCTTCTCCCTTTCTCTCTCCCTCTCTCTCTCTCTCTCTCTCTCTCTCTCTCTCTCCACCGACTTCATTTGTTTTCAGGAACTGTATGCATTTTATACATTTGTTAATGAAAGCATGAACTGGCTTTTCTTTTTGTTTATTTTCTCGTATCGAATCCTTTCTTTAGTTGTGGTTTATTGCAACTTAGCAATATACGGTTGCGTTTGCGTACATCCACGAAAATGGCTTATTTTGAAATAAATACTGTATTATTGTTAACACTTTATGTAGGTAGTTGTTTTCGTTCCTATATGTTTTATTAGAGTGCGTCATAACACAAATTTATAAATCATCATTTCACCGTTATACGGTGGATTATGCAAATATCCCCATATTATCAAAATGTCATTGTCTTAAAAAATGTTGACGTTTTGCTTCATTAACATGTGTTACGCTTAAAGAGGCAATTTATAGAAAGTTAAATAAAGTAAATGATAAGTATTTTAAGTCATCTAATTTTACTGAACTTTTTCCCTGCCAGCCGTGCTATAGCAGCATACCTAGTTGGGCGCTATGCTAAGAACGACTCACTTTACCCAAAAGAAATCAAAAAGCGGGCGTTGGTGGACCAAAGACTATACTTCGATGCTACAACGTTATATCCTAGACTTCAACAGATATGTGTAAGTGTACAAAACATTATTTTTAGTTTATATAAATGTATACTGTACAATTAGATTTAAATTCTCCAAACCACTTGTTGAATTAAAATTGTTAATTTTAATTAAACTTTAAAAAGTATGCACATACTGACAGATAGGTTTGAGATCGAAACTCGCAGAGAGCCTGTCAGATATTATTGCTGGAAAAAAATTCGTAGGGTAGGCTACTGAAGAGACGGATTTAGAATCTCGTCGACAGAAGGCCATTAGAGATGAACCAGAGATTTAAAAATTGGGGAGGGAAAGGGAAAAGTTTATATTAAGAAACCATCCTAGTATATTCGTCTGGACAGTTTTAATTAAGTCACAGGAAAATATCAAGTTGATCAGACTGTAAACTGAACCCGAACACTATCCCAGTCTTCCACCGCAGCGCCACCTGACTCGGTAGCCAGAAATCTATTGCAATAAAGTTTTCAGCATATTAACCACAAACACCTTTTTTCATGCAGCTATACAACTAACACAAAATCCGCTGCTGTGGAATGTGCGATAATACACGTTAGTATTATTTACTTTGAAATATTTAGACGTGTTACCTTTATTTATATTAAGATCACTTTCGAACGCTCAGACTATCACGTAAAACTCATTTTGATATTGACGAACTATTCCATCAAATATAGCGGATACCACAGCAACTGGAACGATATGGCTGTTTCATAACAAGTTTATGTTTATGTTAATAGTTGCCTACTATATTAATTTAAAATCTATTTACTACCCATGTGGTTGTGTAAATTTCAGTTCCCAATTCTGTTTCTGGGAGTGAAGACAATTAGCGATGAACAGAAAGCTTCTATCCAAGAAGCTCTTGGGTTCTTAGACCAGTTTCTGGAGAGTAATGAGTGGGTTGCCGGAGACAATCTAACGATTGCAGATATATCATGTGTGGCTACAGTGTCCAGCTTCGTGGTGAGTATTGTAGTGAATAATGGCATATTGTCTACTATTCTGTAAGCTCTTGATAACTTACAATTCAAACATGCATTTGATGCAGGCCTTAAGAACACGGTTCACCTCATTTTTCAACGTCTTCTTTTTTCATTTTACGTTTGTGCCAGATGTTTTTTTTTCTTATTTTAGACATAAATTGTTACTAAATCTTCCTCTTAGGAAATTTGTTTATCTCTCATAGTTTTTGCGTAATGAGTCGTAAACGTCAAAATTTGCACTGAACGGTATTATGTACGCCACTTAAACCAACTTACATACCAAACCGAAGAAATTCACAGTGTATAACAATGTTATAGGCTATGATTTGACTATATTGCACTTAAGAATTAATTTTGTGTTGTTTATATCTGTTCTTGATCCTGTGTCGTATTCTAGGATATGTCCATGGTGTATATTATTGGAACCTTGGTATATGCTAGTGAAAAATCTATCAGACAACATGGAAACACATTCTTCAATGACAATAATACAAGTCATAAAAAATAATGTACCATTGCCACATTCATCGATATGTCTGTTGGTCATGGCATGCCAACGTAGTATATTGTCGTAGAACGTGACCGCTTCGTCATGAGTTGCAACGTAATGCAAACAATTTAGAATTCCTTCAAGTTTCGATTTTTTGATTGGTACAGTTTCATTTCTGTAGGCTTTGTTTGTTGGCATTACAAAAAGGCTCAGCTGTCCTGGGATATGATAGCAGTATTCATTATTTTAAAAGTAACAAAACTCTTTAAAATAGAGGCTCGAAATGTTCTTGTAATGTTTGAAATTTTTAATTTTTCATTTTAAAATTCAACATTTTTTATTAAATACAAAAATATTGTATTTTTTGTTTTTATATATTCATGGAGGACGACACAAATAAACAACAAAAGACAGACAAAAAATAATAAAACTAATTTTATGATATGACTAAATTCCTTTCAGAAATTATCTGTATGTTGTATGTCTGGTGACTACAGCTTACTGACATTTCTTCCTGTGTTTTTATTTATTTATTTTTATTTTCGGGTTTTCTGCAATACGCAACATCCGTCCGCAATGACGTACGTCCAAAAAAACTTTGATGTTCATCATACGAACCCATTGCAAGAATCGTTCAAAGATCACATAAAAAACGGTCTTTCCGAACAGGTGTACCTCAACTTATACAATCTGGATGTATACCAAACTTAGACTACACAGTGCACTGAACTACGTTATATACTTCCGTGAATAAAAATGTATGTTTGCTGCATTACTCCAATAGTAAAAGCTGTTCAGACAAAAGTTTGCGTCTTGGTTCACTGCTTAACGTGTGCAGTGGCGTTGCGGCCGTTGGTTTGAAAGTCGCACCTATTGCACCTTTAGTTTTGAGTTCCCGACGTGTCGAATATCTTCAGGTAGGTGGCACCCTTACGGTATTCGGCGCAATATTTTCATACCATTAAATCGTTTCACCACTTTCAGCTATCCAAGTTGCGTACCAAATTTTTTTGACATTTAAACAAAAAAATGGTATCCGACATATTAGCATCGATAATATTGATGATGATTATCTTATCTACTCCCTGGCATTCGTCAGTAGTAGATTCAATTTCTTATCTTCCTAGAACTCTCAGAGAATAAAAAAAGTAGACCTAGTTATTATCTGCTAGGGTAAAAGAAAAAATGGTTGGGACTCTTATTTACAGCAAGGAAGGCAAAAAATGTTCGATACGAGAGAAAGTGTTCAATACAGTATGTTGATATTATTTGCAGTGATCGACATCAACTCAGGCGTTCCGTATTCAATTCTAGGAACAGAGAAAATGTATTACACAACTGCACAACATTGTTACCGAGCTCGTATTCCTGTAACGAAGTAATGTTCTCTTAAAGCATAATGCCTAAGCAAAAACTTACAAGTACCACTTTTCAGAGTGAACTTCTGTCGCCACCGAAACCATTATATTACCAAATTTATCACTGAATAATGCTCTCAACCATAGACATAGAGCTACCAGATTCCGAACAGAAAATCTATCACAATTATTAAGAT
>PNEQ01006993.1:20919-55993 GCA_003012365.1 Medauroidea extradentata
TTTTTTTTTTTTTTTTTTTTTTTTTTTTTTTTTTTTTTTTTTTTTTTTTTTTTTTACTTTTCGCTGTTGTACAAATTGTCTATTCGTTACTGTACATAAACTATTTAGCTGTATATTCACATCCTAAATTACGAATTCTACGATATTTATTTTGTTGTAGGGTTAATTTATTTACAATATACAAAATTTATTTTTAAATTAAAAAAAATTGCTACACGCAAAATAACACTACGGGCTTTTAATATACATTATTACTGTTTTTAATATATATATATATATATATATATATATATATATATATATATATGTGTGTGTGTGTGTGTGTGTGTGTGTGTGTGTGGGTGGGTGTGTGTGGGTGTGTGTGGGTGTGTGTTTCAGCAGAAAAGCGCAGTATAAAACGGTAAATAAACAGCAGCCGACGAATTTGCGGAGCTATTTGGGAATTTAACGTGCTACTTCGCATCAGTAAATGTTACACCCTAAATCCCCAAATATTTACTGCACTAACCTAGTCTCGTGGTTGATATAGTAACCTAAATAGTCGTTTCGGACCCGGCTTTAGAACTGAATAGTTACTGTCGATGTACTTTTCTATTATCCCACTATGTCTGGTCGCATAACGAAAATTTTGAACTGGTCATTTTTCACGTAAGTAGCCTCACAACTTCAGAGTGTTTTCTAATAAGGAAACGACAGACAGACACATTTTCATTCGATTTCACTTTGTCTTATCACTATGATATTGCTTCTTTCTTACAGCAGATACAATAATTTTAATGTTCCATCGCTTAACTTTATGTATGAACGCCATTTCCATTCTCCATCTGTAAAAGCAATCGATAAGATTTTACTTTGTCGGTTAGAGTCACGGGGAAGACAGAAGGGGAAACAACAGATCTTAACATAGATGTATCTTTATAATTTTTATTCACTGTGATTCAATCATCAAATTTCTTCTCATCTTATAGTGAAAAAAAAAATGCATTATACTAAATACAAACACCAGTTTTAGTGAATGTTACTTCATTATACGCGTTGACAAATAAGTTCCACATTTGGTATAAGATTTGCAGTTTAAGTGGGATTTACGTCTCGTCGACGGCGAGGTCATTAGAGACGGTGATACAACTTGGTAAAATGATAGGAGCTGGGAGAGAAATATGCCATGGCCTTTGTTAAGGAACAATCCCAGCATTCACCTGGAGCGATTTCAGGAAACAGTGGAAAACTGAAATCAGGAATGCCGGAACCAGGGATCGAACCCAGATAATCCCGAACGCGAATCCATCGTGTTACAGTTGCGCCACCTAGCTCGGTTGTGCAGTAAAGTTTTAGGTGCGGAACTTACAGATATTAACTATCGCGCCTTTTTGACTCGGCTAGTTTATCTGCTCACTAGTGCGTTAAGACGAGTTTGGGTAAAACCTGAAAATCTGGTTATTCGAACAACTCTTGGTACCTAGTAGAAAGGATTAGTGGGAGTCTACTATATCGGTATTTGTATCTTATAAAACTTACATTAATGTATGCGTGTGTGCATACGAGCGTGTGTGTGTCTCATGTACCTTATAAAATAAGACATGTTATGTTGGGTTTTGGCTGCGAACCGTCTGTGTGGTGAGTGTTCCCGGAGTTTCGATTCAGTTAACATGAGGCGCATGACTCATTTGAACCTTGTTGACTTGTTCGTGGTTCCGAAACAAGAAATGTTTTACGTCGGCTGTCGTTGCACGCATAGCCACGGTTCGAGATGGGCACGTTTATAGTAATGAATTACATCAATTTTCCCAAGCCGTTTGCACATCTAGAATTCCTGAAATTGAAACGTTATTACCCAGATCAAAATTCAATGTTTTAAAATAAATTATCGTAACATAAATGCGGCTCATTATTGCCATTCTTTTCATCAGAGGGTTGGGCATTTTGGTACGTTCCGTGAGTTTCAAAATTGGTCAAGCATTCTATTCATCAGCATTCTTAAGGATATTTTTTCCTATTTGTTTATATTACTTTATTGTTGTAGTGATTAATGTATCTGCCATTCCATTTACGTGTTCTTTCGATATCATCTTATATTCTTCTATAGTTTCAATTTTGTTTTCCGTATAAAGTATATCCAGTTACGTATATAGAGACGTTCATTTCACATGCGTCTATTCTACATACTCTCTGTTCTATGCGTCTATTCTATTTTCACCTAGTCAAGTTTTCGCATCCATAGAGAAGTGCAGGTATAGCTATGGAGTGGAAGCTTAGAGTAACTATAGGGTAGAGGGAGTATCCTCTATACAGCTGCATACGAAATTGTGTGTTCAACATGTCACGTGACTTTAGTGAAATATATGCGGGAGGTTTGAAATAACATTGAGAGAAAAGATAATAATTGCTTAGTAATCACAACTATGTTGGGTTATTTTGGTTCCTTATGAATTTATGAACTAAGGAGAGTATACCACCATTTTATCGCATAGTATAATTGCGTAGACATTTCAGAACGAAAAATGTAAACAATGTCGCCACGTTACTGTTTTCCTTAACCCAGCTGTTTTTAGTAAAAAGTAAATATTAGCTACGTACTTACTATAAGGTTTTGAATCGAGATCTCTGTGACACCACATGACTAAATATATATTCTGGAAGGTACGCCATGAGTTTCAAACAACACGACTGCATTTTTAAGACGAGAAAACATAAATAAACAACACCAAATTGTCGAGACCATGTTGGACACACATTTGTGACGTCATGCTCCCTCTACTATATATTACCTCTATGAGTGGAAGCCTTTGAGCAGATATAAAGCCAGCCAACAGACGACGTTTAAAGACAAGGATAGAACTAGTGGTGGCAAAAACATGTAAACATAGCATTGAGCTGAATGAAAATGTTTTAGTTTTTTGTTAACTACACATTATGGTGAAAGTTTGTGCAGCTCTTTGCCTTACAAAAGATTCGATCGTTGCGGAAGATTATCTTTGTACAGGTAAGAAACTTTTATTTAAATTCATTAAGTTTATAAAGTACATACACACAGCGAGAGCTAATTAGTCTTTTTTTTTATATTTCTGAAGCAATTGTAAACTGTTGTGTACGATTCAAGTAGAGAATTTGCGCGAATTTTTGCAAAACATTACATAATTACATTGCTTTCTGCTATTGTTTTGCCACCCAAAATATGGCGAATCATAAAAAATAACGTCCTGCGCTTGCGCAGTTCGAAAATGTTCGAAAATGATCGGCTTCGCACGATTACCATTGAAATGTACGGCAGATGCCACTCCATAGACTAATACCTCCATGTGTGAAGCCGATCATTTTCGAACATTTTCGAACTGCACATGTGCAGGACGTTATTTTTCATGAGTCGTCATATTTTGGGGGGCAAAATAATAGCAGAACGCAATGTAATTATGTAATTTTTTTTAAACAAAAATTCGCGAAAATTCTCTATTTGAATCGTACACAACAGTTTACAATTGCTTCAGAAGTGTGTGTGTGTGTGTGTGTGTGTGTGTGTGTGTGTGTGTGTGTGTGTGTGTGTGTATATATATATATATATATATATATATATATATATATATATATATATATATATCTCTAATCTTTGAATCTTAACTCTGATAATTTCCTTTAATAATGAGTGAGCAGCCTATATAATATATTGCTTTGTTTTTATGTTTTTGTGTGTTTGTAATGTAAAGAAATATTTACGTGTGCTTAGAGCTGATTTTTCGTTTTGTAATTAATTTTTCAGGCAGTTGGCCTGGACACATCCGGACACAAAAATGTTTTGCGCTGGTTGTCAAAATGCGAGACTGAAATCCCAGGATACAAAGAAGCCAATCAAGGGGGAGCTACACAATTCGGCAAAGCAGTACGCAGCAAAATGGAAACATGATAATAAAATTAACAGTTTTTCAAATAAATGTTAGTAAGTAAACTGAAAGATAATTACTTGCATACGTGGTCTCTGAATTTTACTTCAACAGTTTCACTTTCTTTCTTAAGAAAATTTAAAATATGAGTACATTGTGAGCTGGCTGCAAAATATGTATAAATTTATAAACATAGACAATAATGTACAAATCATTCTTATACAAACATCATAAGCTACATGCTTGTGTACAGCTCGTATCAACATATCAATACATGCTTGATGTTCGCATGCACACATACAAACACACACACATATATACATGCACTAACACTCGCTATGTTACACACATTTACACGCATCTACAGACATACTATTATAATAAAAAACCTACACAAACATCCCCATCAATATGCTACAAATCATTTTTCTGTACAAATGTAGACCTAATGTATGTATATTGCATATATACATATGTGCACAACAATTTACATAGTTAAGTTCGGTACAGTATGCATACTTACATACAGTTTGTAATTACTATCTACACACATTATATTCAATACTGTGTCATGTTTACTTGAACGCAAACAAATTGTTATCACTCGCCGCTATCTTGCAGAATGCGACGAGTTGTCACACCAATATGTCTGCACCCAAAAAAGCTGACCAACCATGATAAATCACCACATAGCAACAGCTTCATTGTAACACAACGCAGGATGTATTAGACAGTCAAATACCAACACGAAACAATATATGCTGACCATAATACAAATATCAGAGAAAGTGAAAGTTTAACAGTTCATTTGTCAAATCTACATTCATTGTCAGTAGAAATATAAATATATTTGTACCTGCCTAAATGGATGTCCCCTTATCATTTAAATTCCCCTTGTGAAAATAAAATTTTATTCAATCGGTTCAACTATAACTCAAGTCCATACTGCATCTTGAGAGAAAACAGCAAAATATATACACAATAAAGTGGTGTTAAGCATCACAGCCAACGGAGTACGGCGTTGTCTAGATTATTGCCAGTGGTTCCTTCATCAATGTGTAACGCAGTGGCGTAGCTAGAAATGTCTCAAGGGGGGTGGGGGTTGCTAGCCAGAAGTCGGACCGGACTGGACACAATCTAAAGTAGTACTTTTCCTAAAGGGAAGAGGAATCCATTAATAAAACGATATATGGTTGCATTCATGTTTTCAAATCACGACATAATTTAAGCATATAGAAATTGTCAAATTTACTTAACAAATTAATGTATAATTCTTAATCTACACAATTTTAATACATCCCAACTGTGTTTGTCACAAATGTATGCATGTTACTGTAACATATTACAGAGTCTAATACATGGGTTACAATACAAAATATAGCCATACTCGAATACTTTCAAACTGTAATGTATGTTTTTATTGAATTTATTACAGTTAGATACCAACACATTAATAAAGGTCTTATCATAAAACAATATTATAGGTTTTTTTAACTACTTACGTACATGTTCCGAAGATACTCGTCGTTTATACCTACAGTTTGTTGCTGTTTCATGGTTAACTAAATACTTTCGAAATCAACTTTTAAAAAGTTTAATGAAATGTTTAAGGTAAAGTTACCAGACAATTAATAAAAGTTCTATGATTTTACGTTTTACTATTAAATATTAAATAAGATTGATTTTGTACTGAAATCTGTGTTTCATACAAATTGGAGTAAGTATTTACAAAAAACCTGTATGAACTGTAATATTTTATCAGTGTCGTTTGACCGAAATTTTTGAAACAGTCGATGGATGACCGGCAGTGTGAAATTCACAATTTACAAAATTTAAATAAGTATAATGAGAAACAAAATAATTCTTTAATAAAAGTGAAGTGCATTTGTAATCATGAATCAGCAAAAGGATATAATACAATAGTAAACTTTTATTGAAGCGAATCATGTTTTTTTTTTTTGCTCAGTTCGGAAAGTTCAATTTAAAATAACCAAAAATTTAATCGGCGAGGTTTCTTGCTGAACTCAAGACTTCACTTGGACTTATGTGAATGTCGTGATGAATGTTTAAAAGTGCCAAACCATTCAAACTAATTTCTTCTATAGAGTTTCGCAAATATGATTTTAGGCGTTTCAGTCTTGAGAAAGATCGCTCATTGGTTGTAGTTACTGGCAATGTAGTTAGTATACGGCGGAGTATCTTCACTGTCGGGAACTCAGTTTCGCTGCACTTAAAATAAGCATCAAAAGCATTTGTAGGTGGTTGTGGTGGTCTAGAAGCAAGTAATATGTACCAAATCTGCAGTTCTCAAATGGCTTCCTGCTCACTGCAAGTTACATCTGCCATATACGTTTTAACAAGCTCCTTCGTTGATTCTTCATCTGCTGCAGTTGGTTTCGTTGATTGTTTGGGAAGCAGACACATGAAACTATTTAACTTAATAGTTTTCTGTGAGCCAAAAGACGTTCCCCAAGTTGCATTATGAAGTTATCTGCAAAAGGAATTAATATAGCTGCTCGGTTGTGATCTTCAGCCGTTTCAGTCATTTCCGATGCTGAAAGTATGTTGACTCTGTGTAACTGCCTTCCTGCCTGCCTTGGAGCAACGATGTCAACTTCAATATCATTGGCTTTCTTCTCAACTTTCATAAACAATTTATGAAATTCTGTTTGTGCATTTTCTCGCAAGTCCTTCGTGGCTTCTTCTCCTAAAACAGCAGATTCCATTGCTTCTACCAAATCAGTGTTTTCATTTTGGAGAAGTCTGTGGCAAGCTTATACTAAAGATTTTATCAGTGACATATAGAGCTAGAAGAAATTCTGATTGTTTTGTAGCACATAATAACTGATTTGCATTTGTAGATGCAACACTGTCTGGCCTTGCAGAAATTACTTCGAGACCATCGATAACAGCATCAAAGAGTTCAAAGAAGATAATTACTGAATCATGACACTCGATCCTCTGAGTTGGACACAGTGACTTCAACCGTGTTGCATTATCTTCAGGACATTCTTTTCAATTGACTGTTGTAAAATATTTAGTCGTTTAGGATATTTAAAAACAAAATGTGCTGATGTTGCCTACATAGCGCCCATACAATTTCTGATTGCTTGAACAGAACATGCACTCGTTACTGTCAAGTTGAGGTTATGTGAGCTACAGTGCAGGTACACTGCGAGGGGGTGAACACTGCTGACATGTGCTTGTACGCCATTGAAACTGGCCTCGCATGGAAGCAGCCCAATCGTAGCCTTGACCCGGGAGACAAGTTGCATTCAAACCCACGTTATTCAATGCTTCTATAATGGTATTTGCTAACCGTTTGTCACTGACATCGAAAACAGGCACAATTTGGAGAATATTTTCTCGGATTTTTTTGGCACTTTCGTCTATGTACCGCACACATCGAGATAATTGTTCTATCCCTGAATTATCAGTAGTTTCGTCAACGAGAACAGTGAAGCATTTAGCATTGCTTACCTTCTTCACCAAAGTATTTAAAATAATGTTATTACAAGCTTCAATATAATTTAATTTGGTATCTGAGGACTCGCGTACATTGCATTCTGTGAGGAAAATTTTAAATCGTTTTCTAATTTAATCGGTTATTGCAGAAACAACACATGTCACGAAAAGTAAATTTTCGTGAAAAAAAACTGTTTAAATTGAACTATAACCATTAAATAAGCCAATAGATGCTTTGGGTACATAGTTGGGCTTATAATATGCATGACAGTTAAAGAAAACAATCGGTACATATAATATTTTCTTTATAAAAGATTAATTGGGAGCTTTGATATGTGCTCTTTCTGAAAGGAATGGTATAAATGTTCACAGAATTTATCAATTTCATATGCATTTGCTGTACCATAGACATATTTCATGACATAAAGTTAAAAATCAATGCTTGGCTACAATTTCTTGTATCATAATGCTCTTATGCTGTCACTTGTCTTGTTGGTATAGTGTTCTCAGATAACAGTGATACTATACAACAACATATACATATTCTTGTGTAGGCCATGCTAAATGTTCTTCGTAGAAATATTTATTGTTATCAGGTATATACTGCAGAAGTTTCCTCAGATCACTTCTTGTTGATTGGCACCATCCCTTCTGAATATGCTATCGTTGTAGGTAAAGGAATGTAATGTTGAGTGGCCCTGCTTGAACGTATGTGGGACCAAGCCATCTATACGCACACTACCTTGTACCATGCCGATTTTCGCACTATAATACTTCAGTTCAGAAAATGTGGATATTGAAAAAGTCTGTTTTTCTTGCCTGGGAATGTTTCTTCTTGATGATTCTATCGACAAGCAGTTATTTTTAAAGAGTCCATGTCCCCAGTCCTTGCAGTCTAAAATGTTACCAGTATCTACCATCGTTACAGTTAAATTTGAAATGCTTGCTTGCTGTGGTAAGAATTTCAGTATACTCATGAGGTAGAAACACCATGTCATTCTTTCTAATCACTTTTTTTTTAGCCATTGCAAAATTCCTATAATTCGGGAGGAATGAATATCCTCTTATAGGAAAGTAGTGTGTCACTGTGGTAAACTGTCCAGTGTTTACAAGAGCAATGCAAACATGGACTATTGTATGGCTGCAGTTCTGACCAGGACAATCATCTGTGAAAATGTGTAGATGTTTTGCAGTTGTAGGGATTTCAATATTCATGTAGTCTAACAGAAACGTAGCTACCTCATTCGCACCTTTTTGGTAATACCTTCATGGTAGGTGTAAAATTTCGCTTTGTTCTGTCCTATATTGTGGATGTTAAATACATTGAAGGTTAACTATCTCATGTAAAACACTTATTGTACAGGAATCACAGGAAGTTGCCATTTTTGCATGAAATCCATAGGCATGGCAACCACTGAATCATCATCAAGTCATTTTGATTTTGCTGCTTCCATCTTGGCATAAAACTTCTTTGCTCTTCTCTTATGCACCAACAACTCTGCAACTGCTACTCTTTTGGCCGCATCGTTTACTGAGGGACTTTTAATTTTTATCCCAAGTTCCTCGCAGCTACAGAAAGTGTCTATTTGGGGTCTGCCAAACAATATGTCAAAATGTTCACGAAATATTTTGAGATAGAATTTGAATTTCACATTTAGTGCTGGATACTTGTCAGTAAACAAAGAGTGCATAGTTTTGACTGACAGTGTTTCATTCAAGTAGTATTTCTCTTTTCCACTATAATGAGAGATTTTAGTAGGTAAAGATGCTATGTGATCCTTAACAGTAATAACAGTACAGTACTACCTGTTATAGCATTCCCAGAAATGTTTTGTCCTCTCTTACACTTTGGACTTTTCCCTTCTCAGAGCAAGACAGAAATTCGTCTGACACGACCAGCTGTTACAGCATGCAGATTTGAAAATGCTGTTGTACGAACTTCAACTTTACCACTTGAGCTGTTGACGCTATACTTGAACGAACATGAATTTGGTTTGTGTTTTTCACCTTGACGAGATCATCTCTATTTGATACCACATGCAGCAATAAGTCCCTGAAGATACGCATCTTGCTCATTCTTCGACTCCAGTGACCTGAATGTGTCCAGTATTTATCTTCTATCACCAACAGGTACATGGTCAAAACACCTGTATCTGCACCTGCACAAAAAATAAAGACAACAAATTTAATACAAAAAATTTTTAGTCTAATAAACAGGCTATCAGTTATGCGCTAGAAGATTAAACACAAAAATCAAAGCAAAAAAGCTTGTGTAACATCGCGCATCACATTCCATGGGCGACAACGTTTTGGAGGTTATGCAACAGAACAACATGAAAAGACAACTACTACACAAAGTCATCTTAAGTTCAATATGTAATTTTAAGTGAATGTGACTTGCCTTGTTTTTTTTTTTTTTTAACAGTATAACTTGCGGTTTTACATTTTAAAACCAAACCCGTTGTAAGAGAGAACACTTACTTGCAATCGCTTCCTTGAACAAGCGCTGGTACTGTATTGCCTTTATAGTTGGTGTAACTTTCGTCTTTGACTCTCGCATTTTTGACAGCATCACACTTGTACAACTTACTTTGGCCTTTTCTTTTTCCATTTTCAGTAAGCACATCATTTTCACTTTCATATTCCACGTCTAGCAGCTGTTCATAAACATAGAAAAGGAGCAAAGATTATAGGCATAAATAAATGGTATTCCAGGTGGGCCAATATGTATAATAAAACATTCTCTTTACCTTATAGGAATCTGTGCACAGAGAAACAGTACATGTCATTAACATGTGTCATTTCTCCAGGAAGTGCAATAATATGGGGCTTTGTAAATAACATTTCTAGGCATCGCAGATGTGCTGTTTCTGCATGAACTTATCGGGACTCATGTATAAGAACAAATCATGGCAAAAACACATTTTGTGAAAAGTAGTGACATATCTTGTTTCTGCAATGACCGATTCAATTCTGTGTCGCCACTTTTGGCTTTGAAGCGCAGAAGACTTCTAAAATTCCCTTGATTTTGAAGTGGAACTTCTAGATTTATAGAACCAGAATCTCTATGTTCCCTTAGTGCAATGCCATGACGACCACAAAGTACCACAGTCTCTATTATGGGAATCATTCTACTGCGATTTTCCTCTATTTGTTTCTTTAAATCTACATTCACTTGGATATCTACTGAGTCATGTTTTTACATGAGATATTTTGGAGTTGGCTTGCGCAAAGGAGGCAAGTTTTGTGATATTTTGTGTTTTGGTGTCTGTTAAATTCTTCAACAGCATCTTTCCAGTTGCTAATTTGTATGTTTTTTTTGTTTTTTTTACGTTTACCCAATGGATGATGCCCTACTCCACCACCATGCACACTAAATGAAACACAAAATTTACAAAATGCCCCATCTTCAAAGCCACTTCCACCGATTTAGCTAGCTATACTGAAATTTTAAGTTTCGCTTACCAGATGCTGGAAACTTGTACGTAGAATCAGGACACCGTACCTTTTGTAACAGCTCTGCTCTGTTTGCAGCATTCCCCTAAAATTAAAAAAAGGAACATATAAATTAATCAACTGACTGTTGATGTTAACACAAGTTTGGTCAGGGGAAAGAAGAAACCCTTTTTGTGCAGCTAGGTTTCGTTATGATGTCAACTGAACACAAACAATTTCTTAAGCGATTGTGTTTTAGTATTTTCTGTAAACTGAAAGTTAATTTTAAAAAAATTAACTGAATTTCTGTTAATCTTTAGTCTAAGAAAATTGATATTTTCATAAAAACTTTTATGGTACAGAAACTGAAGAAAAAATTGATTTAAGCACATGTCAGCTATAAACTTTTACTAGTAACCAAAGTATGTTACAAAAGCCTAAGCGCATAGGCCTATTTCTGTAAACAATTGAAAAATTAATGAAATTTTATTCATAACATACACCCGTAAGTTAACAATAATAATGAATATACACCTTCTACGGATTGCTAATGATATTTCCAATATCGTTAGCTTCTACTTGAACGCGATGATGAGGATGAGAAGTCAATCGTGACGTTTCCTCAGATTGTTGCTCTCGAGATATGTATTCTGTGTTTTGAATATGCGGCTCAGTTGTACTAGGCCCTACACGTTTCCTGTTGCGAATGGAAGGAGTATGACCTTTCAATCATGGACTCATCCGAATGATTTGCGGTAGTGACTTCAGCCTCAGAGTTGATTCTCTTGGAAATTAAGAGAATGAATCCCCCTTCTTTCTCTTTTTATCCATTTTACATGGCCAAGTATGAAACTGGTAAATGAATAAAAATGTCCACTCTACTTATATATCTACACACTACAGACTTCACACAAGCAGATTACAAACCAGAAACTATGTACTGGCAGGGGCAATGCGTCTCTCAGCGCGAGGAGTGCTCGAAAGGGGGCGAAAGAAGAAAAGGGAAGAGAGCTAATGCACGCGCAGCCTGGAGTCGTGTGCTACTCATTGTAAAAACATTGATGCGGAATACAATGAGCGGCTGTCTGGACTAATGCGGGTTGATGTTTTCAGCCCCGCTTGTAACATACCGGACTGTTATGTCGACATGTCTCTCTTGTCCTGTCCGTGGTGTGCCAGATGAACCAACATCGGCAACTAGGGGGCTCGCGCGAACATAATCTGTTGCCACCAGAAGGCAATACACGCGTGACTTTACAGGCTCACTTCTGCCGGCTTTTTAAGAGGTGACAAATTCTCCAGTATAGAGCGCTGTGTGTCAGCACAGATATAGGAAAAAATACAGAGGGGGGGGGGGAAGTTGGGTGTTGATCTCGGGTACAATAACAAAGGAAGTGTGTTCGTTTACACTAGGGGTTGAGAAAAACTAAATGAAATAGAAAAAGAGGAAGTCCTCAACTCTTCTCAGTTTTTATTTCTTTTCTAGGTGAAAGGGGAGGGGGTTATGTCCAGCAAGTATCCCGTATGTAGCAACACCACTGGTGTAGCGGTTCCTGAAATGTTCAATTCTTATGATCACAAACACAGCCTATAGCTACATAGCAGACATGGGCAGAGTTTTTAATAGACACTGCTCAGGGTATCGGCAATGGTGCAGTTCAGGTAGCGCACAAGTACGTGCATGTGTTATGTTACCTCCTGGAGCTGCATTTGAGACTGTGATCCTCCCCATTTCTCAGGCGATCGTTGCCATTGTTGACTTCAAAGACCGTTGAGTGCTTGCCGATTTTCGACTGTTCGAAGGAGAAGGAGACCCGCATATGTTAGGTCTCTTTCCTTTCTATCTCCTTCATACTCGATGCATCCACCGACCGAGGTGGTGCACAGGTAACACGTTGGACTCACATTCGGGAGGACACAGGCTCGATCTCCGGCTCCGACCATCCTGATTACATTTTTCCATGGTTTCCCGAAATCACTCCAGGCGAATGCTGGGATGGTTCATTAACATAGGTCATAGCCGACTCCTATCCCAGCTCCTGTCATTGTACCATTTTAGGTTTAACCATCTCTAATGATCTCACTATCGACGAGATGTAAAGCCAACTTTCTTTACACTACCTTGGTTTATTCTTGCTGCTTATGTCTAGCACCCATCCATCTGCAGGTAGCAGCAGGTGTATGTATGTATATATGTTTGTATGTATTTGCTGTACAGCCACATTTCATCAATTTCTCACTGGGGAAAATTTAGTTTTGGCATGCAGGCCCAGCCATCACTGCCCATGCCAGCAAAGGCCACATAGTATTCCTGTAGCAGCTACAATAGACAGTCACATTCCTCGAAGTTTGGTGGGCCTCAACACTTTCAACTACTTACTTATTAGGAACCTTTTACTTTACATCGCCTTCTGACTATATTTGCCAGTGTTGACTAATGCCCAACTTTTTCTTCATTCATCAAGTAAATTTTTACACCCTTGTAGTGTCTTCATTCAGGACTAAAACAAATTTGGGTTTCACAGCTGCATGTCGCCTTGCACGTGTATTATCTTATTGTTTTTAACAATGTGTAACTGAATAATTTATGTGTGAGTACATTGTTTTGTATATCCACATCCCAAGGAATTCCAGGTCTGCGACCTTAACTCATGTTCCCACACGCACTCTCGTGCCGTGCCACAGTGTATTTTGTATTGATTATACTGTAATATTTCTTTGTTTACAATGGGGAACTGAATGACTCACAGTCCAGTTAAACTCTGGTGGATCAGTTTGTTTTGTGTGGTGTGTCATAGTGTGGACTAACCAGTAACAGGAACCACAAGCGATTCAACATATTCAACCAGACAGCAATAAACAAGGCGTTAGCATGGTGGCCAATAACGCACCCTGATGTATATTGAAATTCGCGTACTGCGAGAATAATTAGGAATAAGCCAACTGGCACCTTTAATAACTCACAAAATAAAAAAAAAAACCTCGATGATGTGACTCCGTGCTGATCACTTTTACATATACAGTGATAATGGTAGGTGTATGGCTGGAAAAAGCGTACCTGGAGCTAAGCTACTCGAGTGGGCAATGTGGCGAACATAGCACAAAGCTAATGGTGGGAAAATACAGTGTGAAGTTAAGTCCCTGGATGTGGTGCCTGACAGGGAGTGAGACCCCACATAAATAAGCAAACAGAAAAGATTCCAATATTTTAACATTTTATCTTTTGCAACTAGTGGTCAGTGCAAAGTATATTGGACCCACAGAAGATAATAGGTCCTACCTCTAGTGCATCTCTCAGTCCACTAGCAGTATTGGCTGCAGATGATGCCAAACTCATCTAAGGGAGGGATAGTTTGGCCTGGCAAAACAAAGTCACACACAATAGCATTTCTATAAATGTAACAAAAGATAATTTAACACTTGAAAAATAGTAAAAGAAATTATTAAAGCATTACTTTGTTTTGAAAATGTCTTAGATTGTAATTGTATTCCTTGAGTATGTTCATAGAAGCCAGTGAAACATTTAGCATAATAAAGATTGTGAAAACATGTTAAGCAAATAGAACAATGCCATTTAAAGTACTAGAAAATATTTAAAAGGCATCTAAAACATTTCAACAACCAAAAACTTGAAAATACTTAAATTGAAATAGATTTTACATGGGTCCAGGCCACTGCCATATTTTTTCCACTTCTTTGCTGTGTGATTGATCATTTACGAAGACACAACATAAATAAGGCCTTTAGCACTGGATAAACCATGGGAAACACACACTGGCACTGAACACTGAATATATGCACAAGAAAACAATTAAAACTGAAATATGTTGCTCCTACACTGGCTCCTGCTCAGCATGGGGGAGGGGATTTTCTCGGGATTCTTCCTACAGTGTGGTAGACAGACTATAGGAAGGGGATGTGTCTGGGGATGCGTCAAATGGCCATCCCTCTCTAAGATCGTCTGCACACTACACACTCTTCCGCAGATCAGCAGCACAGGTGCAGCCATTACTGGGGACAGCAGGGATGGAGTTGGTAGCACCCTCGTGCATACATATTACAGTGCTCCATCGAATCCGAAGCAACAGCACAACATGGGTGCTAGAATGCAGAAAGGTTCGTGCAGGTCGTGCGGGCAAGCAGTTGTGCACATCGTCAAGTGATAGAGCGAAGCGGGACCTCTCACTTGACATCACTGTGTTTGTCACTTCTGCCTGTGACAGCCTGGAGTGGCTAGTACCGCACTCGCTGGGTGGGCCAAGGACAAGTGGGAGTCGGCGACTGACTTCAGATGTCCTGCAGGAATACAGAGAAGGATGTCTGTCTTGATGCTGCTAGTGGCGTGTAGTGTGGTGTCTCCTTCTCTTCGAGTGTCGGTTCCTCAGCAGGTGTCACCTCCACAGTAGACACTTGTATAAGGTGACAGGCATCACAAGGGTGACGACTGAATCAGGTATAATGGGGCAAACACATGGTGCAGCAAATTTTCGCTACAATTTAGGTAAAAGCAGCATTGGTGTAAGAGAAGGATGGGGCCCACAGGTTGGCTTCTCGACTGCAGGCAACTTAGGTGTCAGAATGCCTGGCATCATTGTGCTCAACAGTCTCCTCAAGCTCTCCCTTCAACCTCGTTGTATGTAACTGAAACATCTTACTCATACATCCTCTCCTCACCCAGCAGAGGCATCGGTCCCTCCAGCATCAAGATGCCATCATCGGCGACTGTCATCCCAATGGATGATAAGTCGGTGTGGGCAAACCAGTGTGGTGGTGCAGCCGAAGCTGATGATTAGGTGCAGCACAGTCCGTTTAGCCACGAATCTAGTGCAGAAGTTGGCCTTGGCTGCCAACACATACTACACCTGACCCAGTCGAATGTTCTTCGGCTGTCTTGTAGGAGTTGGGAGACACTATCTGATAAACTGGCACTGGTGTTCATGCACTTCGTGCCTCTCAGCTGCTCGTCACTCATGTCACTCGTCACTGTCAGCCAGCCCATCAGAACCTTCTGACTGGGGGCACTGTAACACCTGTAGAACTGGCAGGTTCTGTTCCAGGACTGCTGCAGGTGAATTCCAGTGGCGTCATTCACAAATTGGTGCAGCATAAAGAGGGCGGCTGGCAGTTGTTTTGGCCAACTCCAGTGGTACTCCCTAACCCGAAGGCACGGCTGGTTATTTTAGGTCTTGGTTGCGCCTCTCGGCAGGGGTGGCATACATGTGGTAAATGATCTTCCAGTAACACTCCTCATTTGGTACATGAATCCTGTAAATTCTGATGTCTGAACTGGATCACATTTTCTATGATCAGGTAGCCCCAGTAGACGAAACTCGTCATTGAGGAAATTGATGAGTATGGAGTGTATGTACTCTGGGTAGGAACAGTACCATTTCATGTCCCAGGTGACCATTAGACACTCCCTCTTGTTGATGTTGAAGCACCGCTCTGTGGTTCCAAACTTGGTGCTCGCATAGTCAGTGCCTCACAGCCAATCATCGAATTGGTATAACACGAAGCCCATGCCCTCCCGACTCGCATCAACTTGGAGGATGAGTGGTTTGTTGCATTGTATATGACCAGGGTGGAGCGCCTGGTTAAAGGTATCTTGATATCCTGGAAAACTTCTTCTGTGTCTACCGACCACTTGTAGGATTTCTACGGTCACTCAAAGACTATCAAGGGCATCAATACTATGGCGAACACCTCCACATACTCCTGCAGCCCAAAGAACTTCCTCAGCTTTATTCTTGTGGGGGCATAGGATAGCCCTAGATAATACGAACGTGCTCTTGGTATGGACTGTTGCCATCGATTACATGATCCAAGAAGTCAGCGGAAGTTTTACACTGGTGGCACTTAGGTACTGAGGCAGTGAGCAAATTCATGGCTAGATGTCCCAGCACCACAGACAGGTGGGGCAGATGTTCCTCCCAGAATTCTGTCAAGATGGGCCAGTTAGAATTGATCAATGAGACCATCCAAACTGTGCACCATCATGTTTTGTAATGTAGCCAGAGGCAACTTCAGTCCGAATGAACTAGTTCAAAACTGGTTGCGACTGCCATCAAGAGTGTTAAGGGCCATCTTATGGCGACTGGCAAGTCGCACAGGGACTTGCCAGTACTTCTACAGTACCGTAAATTGGGCCAACTTTGACCCATTTTTTCAATTTTTCAAATTTGAGGCTTCTGATATTTTGCATTAATACAGCTAAAATTTCCAAAACTTGTTGGTGTAAAGGTGTAAGTTTTGAGGATAATTAGCATTATCAGTTTGGGAGTTTTAAAAATAAGTTTTTTACAATTTTTTTTTAAGTGGGTTAAAGTTGTCCCATTATAGGACAACTTTAGCCCTCTATCATTTTTACTGCAGTAGTGAGTACATTTTTATTAGTGAGTTAATGTTCTGTAAATGGGGTTATAGGACAATGTTATTTAAAGTTATACCTAAAATATAATACCAAAAAAGACAAAAACCATTTTTTTTCATTATTTAACTAAGAAAAACTTAAAGAATCTAAAAAATACAAATATCACACTAAAACATTTATTCATTCAAGTATACGGAACCTACTAGAGAAGTAAAAATAACGCAAACATATATCCTGGCACACTTGTGAGACTCCATGAAAATGTATGAGCCAACATTTTGCATAGTCGGAGACATTATGAGAACAAAATGCTTTATGAAGTGAAAGGGTTTAGTTGAAGGACAGAAAAATATCCCCTCATTATTGGCACAGGCTCACGTATTCTTATTATTATGTCATCAAAATCGTAAATCATTATATCCTCTCTACGATGAACTGGCCATTTCCAAAATTTCATACTTTTTTCATACAATTCACCTTAACTTTCTTGATTCCACTGCCATCTTCTATAGGGAAACCAACAATCCTGTCTGGATAGAGTTGTCCATTGTATGTAACTGCAACATAGTCACGCTCACTAAGTTCTTCCTTCCATGATTCATTTTTGCTTGGAGTTTGGTACTCAGAATCGGAATTTTCATTTCCGATTCCAGATCGTCACTTTTGGAATTGGAAATGTCAAAACTGGATCCCTCATCAGAGGAGGTAGAATCGTCTTTCCTCGGCCTTCCCCTCTTTCTCTTTTGTTTAGGTTCAGAGGTGCCTTGTGTACCGGTATCCATGTCTGTTGGAGTGATTCCTTTCTCAGGTTCAACGCTTACAAGTTCCCTCTTCTTTCGAATCGAAGGTGAGGCCTCTGATATTTTACTGATTACTGTTTCGAGAAATGCTTCACTGACAATCTTAACATTCACAGAACCTTCAGTACCTGGCAATTGTTTCAAAACTTTTGTGGCATTAAGAGGATAAATGCTGCAACTTTTGAAACCTGAAACTAAATTTTGGCCCTTGTCTTGAACCAAGACTCTCACAAGCTTACTCAGCTATCTAGGAAATACACCATTCGTTAGAGTTTTGAAGCGCTCTCCACTAGGAGTTTTACGTCATTCGTGTAGAATTTTTCTCCATTCTGTCTTCTGTGGATGGAAGAATGCCACATCAAGTGGCTGTGTCAGATGAGTGGAGTGTGGGGGCATACAAGCAAAGACAATGTCATTTTCTTAGCAGGCTGTGATGACTTCTTTGCTAATGTGAGATGCCAAGTTGTCTCCTATCAGTAACTTTTTGACGTGTTATGGTGAGGGCAGAGGGGGTGAGAGTGTCGTACTTACGCCCTGGAGGGTGCCGGCTGCTGCTGGTGACGGTCGTGGGTCTACCGCCCGTGTGACGAGTCCCCTCTGTATCCTCCACGTCGAGATGTATGTTGTTGTGAGGCTGGAAAGTGGCTGGTTGGTAGAACCAGCTCCCGAAGGACCATGAAGTGGCCGTGGTTTATTGCGTTATTATTGGCATACTGTATATCGCACGTACGTGCCTTAAGCGGTCCCCACGTCTATAGCCGGTGGGTAGCTAACACGGTAAACGCGGACACTAGTTACGCGATGGTGTAGTTACGTTGAAAAGATAAACCCCTGGGTGCATGAGCTTGCAGGGATGGAGGTGGCTCTACTCCTGGACGATTAAATTACAGTTATGTTACTAAGTTCCTTAAAGTACTAGAAAAAATCACTATTGCAGCTACATGATACGACTAGATACGGTGATGGTCCAGGAGCCGCTTACACGTGGCCGACCTCCTACACGCCCGAGACAAGACTACCGAGCAATGGCGCCCACTCCCGCTAGTAGCGGAAAGTGCCCGCCAAAACTATTCGCGTGGCCACTTTAAGCATGTTGTGTTGAAGTTGTATACATAAAAAGACACTAAAATTTACATGAGACGCAATTGAGCCCTTGGATACGTTAACATAATTGGGTTTGCTGAAATTGCATGGATAAAGTTACATAGGGAAATTAATTTACTTGTGCCTTCCTTTCCGGTTGGCTTGTTAAGTTGTCTCTCTAGGTCCGAGCTGGCACTGTTTATTATTCTAACACACGTAGAACACTTTGATATAACACATTAATCAATATTCTTATTTTTAAGTATAAAAAGTTGCCGGCGCGTTGCACGGTCTTTGTAGTTGTTAGGTTGTCGGTCTGGGCCGCTTTCAGCGGTCCAACGTCATTGAACAATTTTGAAGCACTTTAAGTAATAAATTCGTTTGCCCTAGTTGTGGGTGCTCAATAATTTACTAAAAATATGAAGACTGCCTCTCCATACTTACTTTGCCCTAGCAACTCCCGCACTGTCTGTTTCAGTCAACATTCGTCCCGGCATTTATGCACGTCGTGATCAGCGACGGCGTAATGCTTGTCGTAACGACCAATGTCTCTTGTTTAGCTGGCGTTGGGGTGTGTTGCGGTGGTGTTACTTTGTTGTTTTACTTTAAATATTTGCACTTTCTTTTGTGTTTGCTTGCTAACCACGTGGCCGTATTAACTTGAGCGCTCATTTGGTCCTGTCAGTACCGGGCGCATGCAGGGTGCCTTCCGAATACCGTGAGTCGTTGTCGTGAATACTGCCCGTGATGCTGGTGTGTGTTGACGAACAGTCGCGATGCACGCGTGGGCTGTTGAGCACACGTCATTTATTCCTTCTTGTCTTTTTGAGTCTAGAGAGCACAACCAGTCTTCAAATGATCCAGAGTCAAACCATCCACTCTTCGACCTATTGAATCGTGCACATTTCGGACCCCATTCCATCCATGTGTCCCATAATTTTTCTGCCTTGTAGACAGCATAAACTGGCAAAAGTTCCCCTTTTGCATTTCCACAAAACATAACCGAGGTGGACGTTTTGGAAGAACCCATTACTTGTTCAACATGTTTCATTCCACGTCTTGACAAATCTTTTCTGCTTCCCGGGGCTGTCAGTCAAATTGGTTTCATCGTAGTTCCACCTATTTTCAGGTGGAATGCCTTCAATACTTTACTCCAGATTTAAAAAAAATGAAGTAATGTCTCCTTATCTACACCAGCCTGGTCTCGCTTAATGTTTGTGGATATGCGGCACGTTAACTCAGGGTGACGTTCAAGAAAGTTCCTTCTGTGGTAGCAATAGGGAAATGTGATGTATTTAGGAAGTATGTTGTCTGAGGTTATGTGGTGGTAGTACTGTTCTTGTTGTTAAGCGAGTCATGGCAGTAAGATAATAAATGGCGGTCTGCCGAAATAATGCTCTTGTATGTCACGTTATTACACTGGCGACGAGGATCGGATAGAGTTTAAATGAGTAGTGTTAATTAGTTGTTGATTAGCCGACTGCTGGGAAGCAAGAAATGGCAGTGGGGGAATTTTGTCCGTAGGATAAGGCAGTGGCGTCATATGTGCTTCGGCTTAATCATTATTTCAAGGCGAATCAAATCAAAGACGAGAGTAAAGTGTCCGTGCTTATTACCGTTATTGAACCAAGGGTGCTAGCAGTGCTCAGTGATCTAGTATCTCCGGACAGTGTGGACTCAAGGTCACGTGAAGATTTGGTGAAAGTTTTAATTGAGCACTATACTCCCCGTAAAATCGTGGGGGAGCGTTACGCATTTTACAGTAGAGTGCAGAAACCCGGGGAAAAGACAGCTGAATTTGTATTGGCAATAAAACATCTTGCAACGTCGTGTAAATTTGGCACATTTCTGAGCGAGGCATTGAGGGACAAACTAGTGATTGGAATTGCTGATCAGCATATGCACCAGCGATTGCTATCGGAAGATCTGTCATTCGAAGATGCCTATGAACTGGCAGTAAGGTTGGTACAAGCAGACGTGCAGAAAAATGCCTGGGAATTTGGCCACAAGACAACCAATGAAGTCGCAAGAGTAACCTTTTCCAATCCACGACCTGTGTCTGGAAACGACCATCAGTTGCGGTGCTTCCGTTGTGGCAGGGGATCTCATTAAGTGGACAGTTATCCTTTCAAGGAAATTACATGCTTTACTTGTTCCCGCAAGGGCCACTTGGCACGGAAGTGTTTAACGAAACGTAAACATAAGGATTCGCCCGCATCCGCCCCCAGGAAAGTGTATCAGGTAACATCCGAGGCGGTAGTACAGTTGAGTGAGGAGTTCAGGGGAATGTAGGCACGGAGCGGTGAGTACCCTACATTTTCTATATACACATTGAAATTGGGCAATAGGCCTACATGCTATAAGGTGCAGTTGAGCATTGAAGGCCGGCCGATTGAAATGGAACTAGATACAGGTGCGGCTGTTAGTGTGTTACCTGAGAAAATTTACCAACAGCAGTTACCCCATTTAGTCTGCAAACCAGTATCAATTCAGTTGAAGACATATGGTGGTCAGGGCCTACCGGTGTTAGGTCAGGTCATGGTTAAGGTGACTCACAATAACCAATCGGTGAAGTTGCCCTTATTGGTGGTTAAGCAACTGAGTGAAGATATGCCAGCATGGATGGGACGTGACTGGCTGGAACAATTGAAGATGGATTGGCACTCCATTTTTCAGGTCAATGCAAACTTGCCTATCACAACAGCAGAGGTAGTGAGCAAATTGAAAAGCAATTGTGCTGTAGTGTTGAAGCCAGGGATAGGGACGATTAAGGGTTACACTGCAACCTTACATTTGAAGCCTAATGTTACACCCAAGTTTTGTAAAGCGCTGTCAGTGCCGTATGCATTACGGGAACAAGTAGAACAGGAGTTGGATAAATGGGTTAAGGATGGTATAATCTATCCAGTGCAAGAAGCGACTGGGCAACACCGTTGGTGTTAGTTGAAAAGGCTAATGGAGGGTTGAGGTTATGTGCAGATTACAAGATTACCCTAAACAGTGTACTAGACAAAGACTACTATCATCTTCCTAAACCAGAAGATATCTTTGCTTCACTAGCAGGGTGTGTGTGTTTTTCAGTTCTAGATTTATCATCTGCTTACCAACAGTTGGAAGTATCAGAGGAGTCACAACATCTGTTAGCAATTAACACACGAAAAGGGTTATACAGATTTAAAAGACTGCAGTTTGGGTTGTCATCAGCCCCTGCAATTTTTCAGTCAGTGTTGAAACAAATTGTCAATGGTGTTCCAGGAGTGGTAGCCTACTTGGATGATGTTTTAGTGGCTGGGCCCACTTTTGAGCTGGCGTGGGAAAGGTTAGACATGGTGTTGGCTCGGTTCATGCAGCACAATATTAAGATTAACTTGTCAAAATGCAGGTTTTTGGATAAACAAGTCACATACTTAGGGCGTGTGATTGATAGCGCAGGAATGAGACCTTCAGACAGATTGTTGAGTGCGATCAAGGACGGACCGGAACCAGACAACAAGTATGAACTACTGGCTTATTGTGGCTGGTTGAACTACTATGGACGGTTTATTCCCCAGCTGTCTAGCAAACTTAGTTGAAGCAAAATGTGCCTTGGGAGTGGGATACAGACAAGACTAGACTCTTTCAAGAGAGTAAGGGCTGGTTTGGTCAGTGTAGTCTACTCGTCCACTTTGATCCAGCCAGGCCACTGGTATTGACTTGCGATGCATCCCCAACTGGGGCGAGAGCAGTTCTGCTACACCTTGGAGATTATGGGGACTGTCCCATTGGATTTGTATCAAAGACACTAAGTGCAGCAGAGAATAACTATTCTCAGTTAGATCGTGAAGCCTTGGCCATAATCCATGGGGTAAAGAAATTTCATAATTACATTTATGGCCGTAAGTTCATTCTGGAGACTGACCATAAACCACTCACATCCATTTTTGGTGAGCAACAGGGTGTACCACCAATGGCAGCCGCAAGACTACAACGATGGGCTGCAATATTGGCTGCTTATGAATATGAAATTAGATACAGACCTGGTGCAGAAATTCCCCATGCTGATGCCCTATCACGACTGCCAGTGGCTGACAACCAACCTCTAGAGTCTGAGGAATTTACATTTTCACCAGTGTCCAGGTTCACTGAGACAATAAAATATTTTGCACCTATTATGGATAGGCCCTTGCTGCCTGCAGACATTGAGCTAGCAACGAATCGGGATCCTATTCTAGCCAAAGTCAAGGATTTTACCAGATGTGGCTGGCCGGAATACAACCCGGACACACCACTGTCCACATATTTTAGTAAACGGGCAGAGCTAGCAGTGGATGGCGATTGTGTCCTTTGGGGGCGCCGGGTTCTCATTCCAGCATCCTTACAGAATATTGTCTTAGCTCTGTTACATGAGGAACATCCGGGGGGAACATGGATGAAAATGTTAGCACAGAGTCACATTTGGTGGCCAGGGCTGGACAGCCAGATAGAAGAGATGGTAAGGTCTTGCCACTGCTGCCAGAGTGTACAGTCTGCCGCTGTAAAAGTTCCATTGCAACAGTGGCCATGGTCGACACGGTAATGACAATGCGTACATGTCGATTTTGCATCAGTGAGAGGTCGTGATTTGCTAATTGTTGTGGATGCCCACTCAAAATGGGTTGAGGTGTTTCTTATGCATTCAACTATGGCAGAGGTGACTGTAGCGAAACTCAGAACTCTCTTTAGCTCGTATGAACTTCTGGAGCTGCTGGTTTCAGATAATGGGCCCCAATTCACATCTGAGGAATTCAGGTTGTTTTTGAGGAAGAATGGTATTCGGCATGCCTTAATTCCTCCATATCACCCCCAGTCTAACGGGACAGCTGAGAGGATGGTGCAGGAGGTAAAAAAGGGGCTGTTGAAGAATATGTGTACCCAAGGTACAGGGAGGATCGCCCTGTCTTTACAGCATCAGTTGGACAATTATCTTTTTGCATACCGGAACATTCATTCCTCAACGACAGGATCTACACCAGCAGAACTTTTCTTGTCACAACAACCTCGGACACGTCTGAGTCTTTTGATCCATCGCTCAACTTTACGATGCAAGCGAAGCAGGTTACCAAACAGCTGGGGGAACAACCTCACAGAATACAATCTCGGCACTTTGTGAGCGGAGAGCATGTTTGGGTGCATAGTGTGCGAGCAGAGAAAGTTAATTGGATACCGGGACAAATCCTATGCAGAGTAAGTTCGGTTACTTATGAGGTGGACTTGCAAAGTCGGAGGTGTTTTTGTCATGCCGACCACCTCCAGAAACGGCACACTTTGTTTCCACAGGAAGGAGGTGAGATGTCACGCCATTCAGTGAGAGTGGAACCATTAATGGATACGCGGGGTGACAGCGGACACACCACAGCAGTTTCATCCTTGCCTCCAAAGTGGCCGCTGACACAGACACCAGGGGTCCAGGACAATGGAGGCGATGAAGGGTTAGAGACAGAGCTCCTGTGGGACAGCTCTACAGGCTACAAAGACTTTCAGGGGGTTACAGAAGAGGAACCAGGCACCACAAGTGACAGTGAATCAGAGCAGGCAGGTTTCAGGGGCTTTCCTTACCCAGGTTCAAAAGTAGAGGATGAAGGGAAGAGTGGTACAACGTTGCTGAGGAATCCTCGTCCTTGGTGAGCAATCCGTAAACCTAAGAGACTGGACTTGTAACATAAAATTGTTATGTAATATGTTAATTTCTGTGTAAGAAAGAACAGTCCTATAAGTGGGAAGGAGTGTGGTAGCAATAGGGAAATGTGATGTATTTAGGAAGTAAGTTGTCTAAGGTTATGTGGTGGTAGCACTGTTCTTGTTGTTAAGCGAGTCATGGCGGTAAGATAATAAATGGCGGTCTGCCGAAACAATGCTTTTGTATGTCACGTTATTACACCTTCCCCAGTCATAACCTGGAAGGTTATCACGAAACTCATGAACATTTCGACAAATTTTAACTAAATAAAGTTTGACAACACATCTTAGAGCATATTCTGTGATGGGAAACCCAAAATCATACAAATTGTAGTGTGTTGAACGAGTGTTTTTCCTATTCATCAGTTAGAATTGGCTGACTACCTGGTTTTTTAGTGTACACACCTTTCAATTTGTTCTTAATTGTGCTGCGGAGGATGTTCCAAAACTTCTCTGCTGCCGTCTGAGAATGTCTACCTTCCCTAATATCTTCCAAACACTTCTGTAAAGTATATTCTGTGTAGTTCTGATATCTATGACTCCTTATCTTTCTTCTACTTCCTTTTCTCGCTGTTCTCATACTGCCTGTCTGACTCCCTGAAACACATACACAAACAAAATATTTTTGGTACAGTTTGACCTCTATCTGATATTAAGTTTTCTGAAACAGGAAAAACAGGAAGAATAATAGATAAGAGAATTTTTTGTACGGTGCAACTTTAGCCCGGGACAAAGTTCAAAATTACCTCAAAATTTACATTTGCTATTACTATAAGCAAAATTGAAAAAAAAAAATAAATGTACAATTCAGCTGACATTGAAAAGTTTCTGTTATGGCATATGAATAAAGAAAAGAATTTTACACTTACCAGAATTTTCAGGCTGAACTCAATATACATACACCACAAAGTTGTGCACTAAAAACTTCGCTATTAAACAGCTGATTCTTTTGAAACAGTGCTACCACCTCAACTGAAGTGGTACAAAAATGCCCTACCTATAATTTCTCAACTGCAACATAATGAGAAAAATGTCTAAGTAATGTTGAACTTGACATTTTTAAAAACATTTCTAAAACCAAAATTTTAAATCTTTTTTCTGTGTGTAGGACAAAGTTGACCTCAAGGGCCAAAGTTGGCCCAGTTTACGGTACTTGCTAAATAATGTGTAGTTATGAGGTCAGTTTTCTGTGAAAAACAGCATAAGAGAAATTCAAGCACTCAGCTGTTTGCCAGCCTGAATCGCTGGTGGTCTGGGCCGCGCTCCAGAACGTTACTCTTGGAGCAGAGTAAAACAAGAGTAAAATTTGTTTTGGAACGGGTGTAGAGTAAACAGATTCAATTGTTTGTAAACATTGTGAATGTGTAGGTTCGACAGCTGTAATTATAAAAATTAATATTACGAGTTTTTAACTGTTCTGAAGTGTCGTGAAAACAATGTTCGTTATACTCTGTCCACTCTAAGGTTGCAGCAGAAATCAAAATTGATAATGAAATAAATCAAAGCAAATTAAATTATATATTGATTCCTCACATTGTGATTGTGCCGTAACACAGTTACCTTGTACTGTTAAATATTTGGAATGAAATTTATGCTATACAAAAATGTTATTGACATTCACTTGGTTGAATTAGCTGCAACCTTAGAATGGATAGAGTATAGTATCATGGTTTTATTGTACAGTGTGATAGACATTTGCTCTTTTTCGTGGATTGAAAACGTTCACGAATATTAAAGTGCTTTCTTAATTGACAGCAGCATATATTTATATTGAAGTGAAATATACAGGCATTGTTTTACCAAACTACTTATCCATCTGTTAACTTGCATCGCAATGAAAAACAAAAGACTTTATTTATTTTTTTATTTAGCTATTCATCTCACTCCGTTGATCCCAATAAGGAGTCGATAAACTCTGGGATATGGAATTTGTCAATAAATACATATAAATGTGAGTGATGTGTAACTTGCTAAGTACAAAAATTATCTTGACAGTTTATATTTGTACTGGTTGTAATTTATGTAATCGATTTTATGAATTTCGCGTAGGTTTCGTCGTAACTCGTTTGGCATGGTGTTTATGACCCTACCAGCACACAGACATCCTGAGGTCTTCCGCAGGATGTGGGAACTGTCGTCCCTAGGATGTCCTAGGGAAGTTCATTTCAAGTCCTTTTTATGTAGGAAAAGTTCATGGAAAAGTACTACCTACGGACATCCCTAGGATGTCTGGCATACACATCCCTGGGACATCCCTAGGAGCTCCCTAGGACCTGTATTAAACACGTCCCAGGGACATCCCTAGGAGCTCCCTGGGACCTGTATTAAATGCATCCCTGGGACATCCCTAGGAGCTCCCTGGGAACTGTATTAAATGCATCCCTGGGACATCCCAAGCAACTCCTTCCAGCAGCAAAAGTAAAAGTTTAGTATTCCACACAAAAGAAAACAAATGTATTTGTTTTGGTGATATGTAAACTTAGTATTCAACACACTGTCAAATACACATAATTGTTAATGTAGCCTCTTAAAATCTTTTGAATAAATAATTCGTCTGTAATAACATGTTTTTAATGCTTCAACTTCCAAAAGACTACCAGTAATACTAAAATATGTGAGTCGAAATTAATAAATTTACCAATTTCTTAAGGCATATATAAATGTTATGAATTATCTACTAAATTAATTGCAACAAACCTCATGTATATTTAAATAATATCGTGAGCTATCTAGTGGTCATATTAGGAACTAGCCTAGAAATCCACTCGGATATCCCAGGGACACCTGCTCCGACATCCCAGGGAGTGTCTGCTCTGACATCCCAGGGAGCTCCTGCTCGGACATCCCAGGCCGTTCCTCAGATGAGCTCCTTGGGAGCTCCCTGTAAAGACATCCCTGGGAGCTCCCCAGATGAGGAATTTAGGATGACCCAAATTCGTCTTCCAAGGAGCTTCCTGGGGTGTGATGTACTTTTCGAGGAGGTACTTGGGACGTCCTAGGGACATGGTTTTTCTGAGCTCTCGGACATCCGAAATATCCACCCCTAGGACATCCCGAGGATCGCATGTACCCAGATATCCTCAAAGGATGTCCCTAGGACATCCTGGGAACTTGCTGTGCTGGTAGGGGAGTGCATTACATGTGGATTTCGTCGTTCAGCGAGTCGTTAATTCAATTGTTCAGCACTTGTATTCTCATGTGTTGTGAATACACACGACATCCATTCAAGAATTCTACAAAACTAGGCCTAGACGATTTGCAAGTTTAATGTTAACCGAGGTATGTTTGATTTGTGTAGACAGCAAATATATGTAGAAAGGTTAGAAACAGTATATTGTCAGTCTCACGAAATACTTTAAACAATATTATTTATTCCCCAAGGCGGGAATCATGGAGCAAGGAAACTTAGAATTAATTATTTATTTCACAATGTTCTCGAAAATTGCTGAAACAGGTGTTAGCGAATATTCTCACTATCTATTTACATTAACACTTTTTTCTTTATCTCAGTCATTTTAAAGTTAATGTTACGTTTTAACACAATTCACTAAACACACTCGTTAATAGCTACAATTAACAATTATTGGGACTCATATTACAAAGGGAATATGTTTATTAATAGGTACAGTTTAGTATTGGAAACATATATTAATTTACAGATATTCAATGTACGTCCAACAACATAATATCGTTACTTAGGCTTAATTACAATTATTTTTGAAAGTGGAACATGTGAATTTCGCCAATTTTTTTCACTTTCCACATAAACAAATTAATTTTACTTTCAGTTACTCAATGAAATCACGTGAGTAAAAGTTTTACTTTGCAAAGATACACAGAGTAATTACTTCGTAGTTTTAGGACACCGCCAGAGTAAGTAAAATTTTTGCTCTAAAGGTTTTGGGCAACGAGATATATAGTAAACATAGAGGGGTGGAAGCAGCTATTTCCAAGGCTCTCAGGTGAAACCTATTTGAAATCGGTCGGCCATTTTATCAATTGTCAAAATATTGTCAGCTGATGCATGTTGTAATGTAGATTATACGAGAATCGTGAGAAATATTTTGGGATTTTGATTGTTGTGGTATTTGTTTGTCGAGTCCGTTACAACTACACCTGGTTAATGTATCACTAGAGAACATTCGTACCCTCGCCAACATGAAATATGTATTAAATTGATGCAATCCATAACAAATTGTGATGCCTATCTCAGTGTTTGGCTGCACACACTACAGCAGTAAAATAAAAGTGTACTACAACTACTATAGACTTTATTTATGCAGTTTAGTCATATTGTACTGTTATGTTATGGGTAGCTGTAATGAGACAGGATAAAAGGTAGGTACCTACGGTACCGAACTTTTTGGTTTACAATCAACACAAATCAAATATTAACTAAACATAGCATTTAATGAATCGTGTAGAAATTCGTTACTGAAAGGAGAAGGAAAACACATACTGCTTGATAGTATGGTACGGTATAGGCTGGAATATGTTGCAAAAGAGAAGGATACATATATGAAACTTGAGGTGCGGGAACGGGTAAAGGTGCAAATAGGGTAACGGGATGGGTGAATAATAGGTGAAGAAGGCAGCGGTACGATGGGGAGGATGAAGGAATATAAAGGCCATCTGTAATGTTGAAGGAAATGGGATGGAGTACACTAAAAGACAGAAGAAGAAGTGAAAGCTTGGTCAGGATGTTCATACTTGTGACTAGAGAGGGAGGTTGGGAAGGGTTAAATTGCCACCTAGCTAAGGGAGGATATGGGAGAGAGTAAACACCAGTGAGAAGGTTCAAGTGGAGTGGAAGAGAACGAATTGGTTAGACAGACTATGCTTGTGAGGTCAAGTTTAGATTTAGATTTAGTTTATTGCATCCTTGGATCTTTTTTTGTGTACATTTTTGCACAAAGATATCGGACAAGTCATATTTAGGTCGGCGAGAGGAATATTTTACAGAATGATATGGTAACTGTTAGGAGTTGGAAGGTTCAGGAAGGGTTTGGGAATAGTAGCCTAGAGAGGCAGGCAAGAATAGATCTCGCTACATGGCGACATACCAATTGCAAATATCTATTTATTTGTATAAGCTCGAGGCTCTTAAATAAGGTTAGAGTGGGTCGCATGGTTGTTTACTGTTGATGTAGTTTACATGTTATATGCATGGTTCTTGTAGTAATAAGAATGTATTATAGTATTTATTTTTAATTTGTATATATAACTGCAGGCTTATTTGCATATGTTCAGACATTTTATAATTTACATTTACCAGTAGTCCTATAAACATAACCTTAAGGCATGGAGTAAATTTTACTCGCAGAGTAACATTTTGGAACGCTACCCTGACTGGATGTACTAGAAGTGGATGTTGTTGCCAGTTGCACTGAACTTGTCCTCGTTTGCCCTGGTTTGCACTTGTTGAGTGAATGTACCAAATACCTGTTGCCACCTTGACTGCCGAGCACGGCCATAGAGGAACAGGTCTGGACACTTGGAGTTGAAATTGACCCAGTTATGACTGATTGGTGCCACTGGCACTCTGGGGTTGTTTTAACATTGCGTAAATGGGACTACAAGGAACAAGCACGTGTTGGAGCTGCTAGGAGAACTGCTAATAAGATGCTATACTGCAATGTTGTAGCTTACTTTTGCCGCAAACCAGCACGAGCAAGCCACAATTCATAAAAAAGGTATAGGGGCAATTTGCAATAAGGTGTCAAGCATTAATTTGTGCCAAAACTAATATGTAGTGGCTTCAAAGTCAAAGTCAATAGGGGCACTTCACTATACAATAAATAATTGCACAACACTCTGCTGAACATTTCTCAATATATTATGTTCGAAATCATCATGCATGAACAATATATCATGGCACACATATATATATATATATTGGCGCTTATAAAATATTACTGTAGAGTGTCATGCATCAACAACATTCCAAATAACATCATGCCATTCATGGCACATTAGCACTTATAAAATATTACTGTACATGCGCCTAGAAATCATCATGCGTAAACAACATTCTATATACATTACATCTATACAAGTCAATAGCGTGTTGCTGAACCGTTCTCTTAACGCTCCAATTGATTTAACCAATTTTTATAATTTATATCAGTAGTGGAATAATACCATGATAAAACAGTCGCTACCAGTCGATTGATACTGAAGGGTATTTACACTTTACCCACATTTTGCCTTGACTAATACCTAATCCGGACATTATCTGCATGACTGTACCATAGTGGTAAATTCAATTCAATTTGTTAACCAGGGATTCGTTACAGCTAGTGTCGGTATTCCCAGCACTCAAATTCAACTGGTATCTAATCCATGCACTGGAAACAATATTGTGAAAACGTACATACCTCATGTCACAGCAATAGACGTGAATAAATAGTAAATAGTAAGCAACCTGTTTTCACAAATCGGTTGACAGCAAGTATGGTACTTCACCCTGCGTTGCCGCACTTGACGAGTCGAATTTCTGGCCCGGTACCAGCCTTTTCCTTTTTTCACAACAAAAAAATTTTTAACCGCTTCACACTCTTCGGGAATTCACTTTACCAAGCACTGGATACCGTAAATCTAGTTGCCAGTAAACACATGACAAACAACGAGCACCAACTCGCAGTTGACAGTAAAAGTGAAAGTTAAATGAGCACTAACTCGTCGGTAAACTGCGTCGCAACAACAGCAATCGAGGCATACTCTAACTACCTCAGCATTGAAAAAGCATTTACGCAGAAATACCGTGTTAATCATTCCGAACACGGCAACTCCGTGACATTTTACCGGGCACGAACAAACATTGCCAGCTACTCCTGGCTCGACCGTACTCGTCTCCAATCACAGAACGATTCTCCTCTAAGTCGTTTGCCCAGCAAGCCACAATGCCGAGAGGGCAGCACTTGCTGGACTCGCCACCGGCAGTTACATCACCCCAAAACAGTTGAACTTGAGTCCAGATCTACCACCATTCTGATACACGCACACAACTCAGGTTGGCAACTGGTGGCGCGCGGGCCACCGTACAAAGTTTGGTAGCACGTGGCGCACGAACATACAAGTTGGGCCGCCACAATGTTAAAACAACACTTCATTGCTAGTGGCGCTTTCAGTCATAGAGGGGTCAACTCCATAGCATTGGTAGATAGGTGACTGTCCAGACCTGTTATTCTACGACCGTGCTGCCGAGGCATGAAAACGGCTGAGAGTGCCGCCGACCACATGGATCGTCTTGACATGGCATGCTGCATCAGAACATTTGAAGTTACTTGTTTTCTACGCAATAAAGCTCTAAAATACATCTGAATTTTCACATTGCCATAAATGCGAAACATTTTTTACTAGTTCATAAACTCGCCACCAGAGGTTTGTTCGCGTGATCTGCCAGTTTTGAACCAGTTCGGCTAGTTTTCTGCCAGTAAGCGTTCGTTTTACCGGAAGTGTTTTTTTGGTATGCTGTTCGAGTGGGACTTGCAGATGCCAGTTTTGCCAGAAATGGCTGCCATCTGCCCATACTCGACGAACAAGGGCAGATCTGGCAGCAATAAAAAACGTCACATGTGACGTCACATGACGATGCTTGTTCAAAACAAACGCTGTCGTCCCATGCTAAACAGTGATACAATTTTTGTCCTTGCCGTAATAATCCGGTAACAGAAGAACTGTGCAAATTCTTTTGCTTTCTGAATTAATTAAAATCACTGTAGTCACGAACAAAGCCAGATAATGTTGCAGCGTACTCGTAGTTATTTTGTAAATAGTGAGGAGGTTAATCTGATGGTAAACTTGCATCAAACCTACATTTATATTTTTATTCCCATTGTTTAAATAAATGTGATATTGTATAATGTGTTACGATTTCGTCTACGAGTTGTTTTACACATTTAATGCCTTGCCCAGGTATTTAGTGAAGAAATCTTGAAACATGTCAATATGGGAATTTCACATCGTAGAATGTAAATTTCGTATTATATGGAGATTATTAAAAAAACTTGTCCTTTAACAAGTCAAGTTTTAAGTTACCGGTAACTCACCATATGTTGCAGAATAGGCGTGCTAAGTACAAACATCATATCGCTACAAGAGTGCAGAAAGGCATATAGGATACAAGAATTCGTAATTTTAACCATTTTGTGGTAGGCCTAGCTCAAGTTGTTGTATAACACTTTCCTCAAAGAATATTTTATAGTTACGACTTCATTTTAGGAGGCAGAGGTACAGAAATTTGCAGGGTAGGGACACACAACAATGTAGGATAGGAACACTATACATGTGAGGCAGGGACTTATATAATCATGGAGCAGGGATATATAAGTATATAAGGAAGGGGAACAGAAAATTGTAGGATAGGAACACAAAAATGTGGGGCAGAGACATTAAAAATCATGGAGCAGAGGTACAGAAATATGTAAGGTAGGACCACTAAAATGTGGGGCAAGGTCATTAAAATCTTAGAGCAGAGGTAGGCCTACATAAATATGTAGGGTAGGTGAACATAAAGTTGTAGGGTAGATCCACTAAATGTTGGGTATGGACATTAAAAACCTTGGAGCAGATGGACAGAAATATGTAGGGTAGGTGGACAGAAAATTGTAATGTAAGACCACCAAAAAAGGTGGAGGCAGTGGCATTAAAAAACCTGGGGAAAGGGCGCTACAAATTATGGGGTTCTAAAATGCATGCCACGAACATTCTATGAACCATTATATTAACCTTTAGTAGCACAAAGTTTAAAAATTGTGCTCGCATAAGCAAACAAACCGACAACAATTAATTAAGTTGCTATTAACAAGATGTTACAACGTTATAATATACGAAAAAATTAGCCAGCGTCTAATGTTCGTCAGCAGCAAAGTTGACCTACCCAACTGACTTGACTGACTTATGTAGCCTATTGTGAGACTAAATTAGTTTGAACATTCCCACAAAAATTTACAAAGACGTAATTTTAATGTATACATCATAACTTCGTACATAGTATCAAATTCGCCCTGTGTAATGAGTACGTATGCTAAACAAATCGCAAGGCCCATAAAAACGTATTTTTCCACTATGTGTACAAAATGCTTTCGTCTCCGACGATATTAGTTTGCGTGGGAAATCCTACGATCTCTGGTTTTCCATTCTCTAGGCCCAAACAAAAGTATTTGTATTTATTAACGTAATTACAAAAATAAGTCGGGAAGCCACATTGAGTTTACAATGCTAAACTTTCAAAACAAACCTTCGCGAGTATCGTTCGAGTCGTCACAGGTACTAGCAACTACCCGTCCTGCCATTTCGCTGCCAGCGAAAAATGGCACTTGCCCTCGGCTGGTAAAACTGGCAGACCACGCGAACAAACCTATGTCAATGTCAGCCACTTTGCGCGACAGCGCGAATTGACATTATAAACTGTTATAGGTGATTCGGAATAAAGTGAGCACTCAAAAAAGCCCTGATTAATTTCTATTTTCTGCCAGGTTATATCTTTCCGCTACATGTAAACATCAACATTGCCACGTGCTTTTATTTACATAGTCTTGTACAATGTTTACATTTACTTTACAATGCTCCGATAAATTTTAGCTACAATATGTACTCATTAAATGCACGGGTGTTGAATATGTGCTATACTCAGTAATAATCTTAGTTATAAATACCTGCGAGTAAACGTCTTAAACACTGGTTTCTCTGCGTCTACTCTTACGGCGCTATTACCGTTACGAATCTCGTAAATGCATGCACAGTATATTCGAACTTTTAAAATTAAAACCGCCACTAAAAACACGACACACGCAACTCAAGAATTCAAGTTCCGTTCAGCATACTGCAATGAACGACGACGACGCATGTAAAGAGAAACAATAAATAACGTATTTTCTTAATGTTTGAAACAGGAGAAAAAAATGCTTTTTCTATTTCCAGATACTCAGGCTGGTGATCATAAAACATAACAACTTACATTACTAATGACTTCACATAATTTATCAATGATATTCATGAACATTCACTTCTAATACTTTTATATGTGTTTATCAGAAACCCATATTCATTACATAACGTACAAACAAACTGAATGACGCAATTCGCCTCCAAGCGGCGAAAACCTAACTCTGGTGCCATCTGTCGGTGAAATTTCAAACTACCTCTGTGGCGCGAAGAGTTAGCGGCATGTGCCAACGATAATCGACTCGGTTGCGTCGCATTGTGCTGCCGCTAATTAATTAAAACTATACAGTCAGTAGGTATGTCAGTAAGAACTTAAATAAATATTTTAAAGTATATTAAATACAGAGAGGTCGTTTGCAATTGATGTTGTTTCACTAATACTGTATTCAAATAAGAAAATACAC